>VZRS01014440.1:159845-253397 GCA_013398055.1 Ifrita kowaldi
AAATACAAATTTGCAATTACTTTCCAAGCAGCACTGCACCAGAGAGAGACAGCAGTTAAACAAAAGCCCTGTTCCCTGAGTTAGTAAGAATGATGCTGGTAACCTAGAGAAACACACGACTGTGTGACACCCATGCAGCCCTTGGAGATACACTGCAAGGAACTCAGTCAATGAGTGCAAGAAACATTCACCATGAGCTGACAAAAAGCATTCACAGAAACAAAATAGAGCCATGGGCCTTCCCAGAAGGCAAAGCAACTGCCAAAAGATGGTGAGAAAAATGAGAAGCGACTAAAACATAGTAATGCCTTTCTGATCAGAGATATGCATAACTCACCCTTTTGTCCTCCCTCACTATCTTTCTCAGAATTCCTAAATACAGCACACCACACTTTCCTTCTTTGCCCACATACTTTGTTTTTTCTCATTCTGACCTCACTTCTTTTGCTTTCTCTGGCAGAGATATTTTTTGTCCTACACTCTGTTACTGTACAGAAATGAAGTCCTGATGTACATAGGCTAGATCCTGTTTTGACAGAAGAGTTGCTGATGCCTCTCCTTGGGCATGCCCTGACAGAAAGCAGGTGGATTTAGCCTGACTCAAATCCTTTTTACAGCAGCCCATGATCAGACCTGAATAATTTTCGGGGAGGGAAAAATAACCCCAAGAACCATTCTTTTTAAAATTTTACAAAAAAAATTGCATGTGGACAGAAACCACTTCTGGACCAGACAAAAGTTTCTGAATGTTATCAGACATTAAAACCAGGATATTAGAATATAAACATGATATAACCTCAGACCTGTGACCATAATAAGCTATTCTGGCATCCAGAAAGGCAAGGTATCAACCTTTTACATCTATAACTGTATGTACAAATATATATGAATTTCTGTCTCTAAGCCTTCTCCGTCCAGAGTCTTGATTGCTCATCAGAAATCTATCATTCACTGTGTGTACAGTATGTGGATAGGCAATTACCATAGCAGTTTGTCCATCAGACACACAATGTGCAATCGCCCATATTAGTCTGTGATCAACCGTGTCCCCTGACCTGGGGTGGGCACAGTGAGACAGTCATTGTGGGGAAGCTGCAGGATCACCTGACAGAACCCCTCTTCCCCTGCATCCTGACAGCAGCCTCCTTTTCCCTCCCTCATCCCCCTCCTTCCAGCAAGCCTAGGAATAAGGAATATCCTCCTGTGGTAGGAAGACAGGTGGCATGGCAAAGCCAACTGCAGGGAAGAAGAGGGAGACTGGCAGTGTGTATTCATGTGTGTGCATCTGCACTCTGCATGGGGTTACAGCCTGCAGACAGCAAACCATGGAGATCAGAGGGCACCACGAGATTTATCTTGCCTTTTTGCCATTTTCTCCTATCCTTTTGTCTCTTATCCTTGCAAACCATGAATTCCTCAGCCAAAATGGAACTGCAGACACCTCTGTGGTGAAGCATGGATGCTGGATAACAGCATACAGCAATTACTGAAATGTATTGAAAAGGGATGTAGAGAAGGACACGATTGTCTCTGCAACAGGCCTGATTCTGGTAAGCTGAGAGTACTGTCTTGTGCCTGTATTTTTTTCAGTTTTCAAACAATGTCATTAGATTTGTATTTGTTTTTTTGACTGGTGAGGGGAGAGGTCTCAAAAGAATTTTTCCAATTCATTTTCTGTCTTCTGTCTTCTCCAAAAAAAGGGTACTTCCACAAGGTTCCACCTTCTTTTTCTTCCATTACAGAATGAATTGGTGATAGCACTCAATTCAGTAAAAATGCATTTAAGAGGCCTGCCGAAGAGCATGATCAGCATTTGTGTGTTTTGGTTCACAGGATAGTTTTGCCCCATTTCACTCATATTCTGAGAAAAAAATGGAGTTAAATTTGTTACGCAATTCCTTTCTTCTCCTACAAGTAATTCTTAAAGATTCCAACCACAAGCAGTTACGGATCATTTCCCTCTGAATAACTTCTTTTGTTTATCCCTGATAAACCTATTTTTTTTATCACTGCACCAGCTGATTATGCTTTTTATAATAATGAGACAGCAAAGCCTAGTCAGCCCAGCCACAGCCTGGCATATTGTGTGGGGTCAGGCAGGAGAGCTGAAGGAACCCAGTTAATGGGCAGAAGTTCAACACTTCTTCATGGAAAATGTGCTAACCTGTTGTTTCCAGTGCCTTGAGTGATATGGCTTGTATAGAGTTGGGAGGGGAGAGTAGATGGGAGAAGCCAAAAAATCCTTCTGAAAAATAAGAGCTATACTTATTTCCAATATACTTATACTAAAAAGTAGTTTTAAATGTCCCTATGACAAAATATAACTAAATTACAACAGAAATTTTAGACTTTCACTGTCAGTGATAGGCACAACAGCCAGTCTTTTAAGCAGGCCTTGCCACTCAATTTTCTGAATAGGCAGCTTTCTTTTACATAATATGTGAAGTAGAAATTTAAATCAAGGAAATTCTATTAAAGAAAGATCCCATTTGTTCAAATGATGTAGTTATCCTAATGTTTATTCTTTAAATATCTTGTAGAAATTATAAAGTGCTGTCCAAAGATCGTCTTCTGAAAATCACAATCATAATATAAGAGAGTGGTCTATTTGCAAAATAATTACAGTTTTAAAAAAAGAAGACATAAGAGAGACAGGTGTCACCCCTGCATCATCACTGATCAGGTTTAGGATGCCTATCCTCTCATATATTTTTTCAGTGATTTTTTTTTGCATTTTTCTGTTGATGTGAGTGATGTATTATAAGAGGGAATGGTGTTACAAATCATAATGGAAAGTATTTTCTGCTACTTTTGTAAAGAAGGTAGGTGGTACTTCACATACAGTTCTAAGTATAGGAGAAAGCAGTGCCAAGGACTCCTAGCTCTACTTTATTTCACAGCTCTCCACATATAAAGAGACTCAACTCTTAGTAGGCTTGGATGAAGCAGCTGATGGAGCTTACAGTGCTCCAGATAAAGGGAGGATTGCTCATGGAAATAAGGAGTCAAGGTGAAACTGAATCCCCTTCTCTTTGCCATTCCAGGCATTTGTGGTCTTGTTGGCTACAGCCCGTGAATATGAAACGCCAGAAAGCACCTTGTCTGCATTTTTTCCTCTCCTCTCTGTCTCTTTAATAAAAGTCTTGCTGAAAGCTGTAAGAGACAAAGAGAGGTTCCATTTCAGGGATGGGGGTGGAATCTCCAGGGGTTATTTTGCATGTGAGCATGACAGATGGAAAATGTTTGCAAGGGAAGTACTCCATGTGTAAATGCACTTGGCAAACACAGGAGAAAAAAATACCTCGGCCTGCTTGAGAACTGCCTTATTCTGTACCTCTCCAAGCACGACATATCTCTTTATTTTGATAATGTCTCATGGCAAGCACAGGTCTCTCATTTTGATCAGCACAGGGTACACCTGAGTCCCACAGGTAGCTGACTGCAGACCACAACTGACTGCCAGAGCTGATTCCCCAATTCCACACCCAGCCCATGAGACACATGGAAATATATCAAAGTTTATATTATATATAATATATTTCTTTGTTTATTATTCACTTCCTGAAACATGGTTCAAACAGGTTCAAGACCTGGGTATACATATGCTGTTATTTCCCACAGAGTCTGAAACATTAGTTCCAGTGCCTCTGGTTTCCTTCTTAGTCAGAACCTAGCCAGACACAGCTATCTTGATGACTTCTTGATAAGCTCAAAATTGAATTCACCATTGATCAGTCAAATTTCAGCCAGGATAAATAACTGTTTTGTTTAAAGCCACCTCACCTTGTACTGTCACAAAGAAAATGCAGTATGTTACCATAGCTTCACCTGAGATTCTGGTGTTTGCCTTGCTCAAGCATGAGGATTTTCTTTCTCCAAATACCAGTCATGGAGTAATTAGTGGTTTTCTTCTCATCTCCCAGTTGCCATTACAATGGCCAAACCATCTTCTTCACACTTTATTTGCTGTCTTCCTCCTACTGTTGTTTCACAAAAGGGACACTCTACTATCATATCCAAGTTATGAAGATAGAAAGACGTCAGATAGATTTCATCTCCGACTTCTTAGTTTTTGTGTCTGACTTCAGAGTTGGATGTTTCGTGCCTTCTATTGCTTTTTCCTCCAATTTTGTCAGAGAAAAAGAAATATTCATCTCAAGTCACATTTTGACAGGCAGCATAGGCGTAATCTGTGGGCAGTCAAAGGTGAAGCCAAAAGCAGCCCTTACTGGTTGCAATCACTAAATAATGACAGGAAAAGTTTTAGAAAAATCCCAATTTGCCACTGTGTGCTGAGTTAATTCTTTAATCTGATTCTGGGCAGCAGGTCAGTAATCCAGTTTTAATTAGACAGACTTACTGCTCTTTGCAAAAGTATCCTTTAACTGTTATCTCTGGGATAGATGCATGAAAATGCTTTTAGCTATGTCTCATCTAAATTTAGTTTCTTGTGGTCCTTCCACTCAAAATAATTGCATTGGCACCTAGCAAATGCACAAGAGGATATGCTGAAGAAGTTGGATGGAACCCGAGAAACCATTATTCTGCATCCAATTTCCCATAATAGCTCCAAGAGCAGGCCAAGTAATAATGTCCAAAAAACCACTATAACTTACAGAAAGTGCAAGACATTTTGATAAGATGCCCATTTTGGTAATAAAATAGAACGGGAATATTTCTATAGAAAAATATATCCCAAGTAACATTGCTTCAAGAGAAAATAATCTACTTACATTTTCAATACTTTTTTGAAAAACAGGTTTGCATCCTTGCCTTGGTGAGAAAACCTAATGGTGGGGCTTTTCTTTTCAGTGGTTACAGTATATTACACAGAAAACTAAGCATGGCCATTCTGCACAAAATAAAAAATACGTACAGCCCCAGTTATTGTTCTGATAGTGGTCAACAACAGATACCAAGGGAAAAATTTAACAATAGAGGTAACATTCAAGACTCTATCTTAAGAATATTCTCCCATTTTTTACCAGTTTACAACTCAAGGATTTCCTGAAACAGAAGTTGTATCTTTGTGTTTAACACTTTTCAGGTATTTTTACCCCATGGATCCAGTTTCTTTTGAAATCCAGCAGTTGATTTTTGAGCTCAAAATTATATCAAATCTGGTCCAGGAGCAGTATCAAAACCCTGTTCATATACACAAAATTTTAAAAACGTATCACAGAAAGTACAACATATGAGTTTCTTCTACAAAATACATATATAAACTGAAATGAAAATTCAAAAATTGGTAACAGAGATGCTGAAAGAGAAAATTATATAGGACAGACAATTCTAATAATCAGTATAATAGTTCCTTATCTAGCCTGGGATACCATTAGCAGACCATATTCTCCGAAAGAGAGACTCTTTTGTAAGGTGCAATCACATAAAAGATGTGGTTTTAATTACCAAGAAACAAAAGGACCTCAATTTTACATCTTGCCTGAAAAACAGCACATAGAATAATTATGCTGAGATAATTATTCATTGTGGACTCAGCAATCTGACACCTACTGATTCACCCACATCATTTTTATTGTGGTGCCCACATTTTCCTTTGAGATGCCAATCTACAGGCTTGATTTCAACTTCATTAAGGCAATGGAAATGTTTAAGATAACTTAAAAGTAGTATACAGCAGAATTTGCATTTTAATCAAGCTCAGGGTTTAGTCAGAGAGTTCCCAAAATAAGTAAGGGTGGGAATCAAGCTCTTCCTCACCATGTCCTTATTCACTGGTATATAGTAAAAGCAAGGTTCCAAGAAGCAAGACCCACAGGGGGGTGGTGGTGCTTCTGAAACTTTGCTTGGGTCTGTGTAACTGATTTGCTTGTCCACATTCTCTGTCCTGTTTATTTTGAAAGATGTGTCAAGACCAAAGCCCCTGGGGACATGGCTACAGATCTGGCAGTGATCCCTGGAATAGCCACTGGTGCACAAGGGAAGGAAAACAGTGACTGGCCAGGAAATTAGAGTTGTTTTTATTAGCACTTTATTCACCTCAATCCAACAAATAGTTCTTCCAATACGGATTTAATTACAAACTCAGAAGTAATTGAGGGAAAGTGTTAGACTTTGTTTCTTTAATGCATATCTAGGAAACAACCAGATACCTCGGGAAAGTTATTTACTATTGGTGCAGAGAGTCAGCAGAGTTTTGCCCACATCTCCAAAACACCAGATGCATGCAATTTTTAAGTGAATGTCTACAAGCATATTTACTATGCAGGATTACAATACCCCTCCTGCAAGCAGATTTGAAATTTACTGTCAGCAAATGAAATGTCTATGGAAAACTTATCCTGAAATTTAGTAAGCAAACAGACTGCCACTCCCACTGTAAATTGGAATTAGTACTACCAAGCTTCATATACTTGTACAGTTCAACCAGAAATCCCCTGGGCTCCCTCTCAGCAAAATGAATAGGGAACAGCAAAACATGGTGTGGTTTAATTCATGCCAGGATGGAGATGTACACAAAAGTCATTAGGCCTGGACACGTGTTATCTCCACCAGTGATCAGTGTGTAAATTGAAGTAATCTTCCTACAAGTGCCTGTATTGAATAGTTCTTTCTATTCACATGCACTCCTGTGCATCTAAAAAAATGTTGTTATTATTAACTTGGATTGTTTTAAATAGCTTTGATGCAAAACAACTTTTCTAGTCCACACAGATTTCACTAGGCTTCTTTTGCAAATCCATTAAGTAGACAATACATATTTTTAAGGGCCAGAAATGTTTTCCTTCCCAGATCACAGAAAGAAAACAATGTTTTGCTGACCTTGGAGAACATAGTATTCAAGGAAATCTTCATGTCTGTATTGAAGAGGAAGAAAAAATAAGATAACCTTGGCATTTAACTATATTACTACAGAAAGGCTGCAACAACTCACAGACCAATACTTGGGAAGCACAAACATCCTTATATGGATATATGTGAGGGTTAAACCTAACTTATTGTATCTTGGCTACTTCATTCCCAAAATACATTTCCTTTTCTCTGAGATAAGAACAACTCCTCTTCCTTCTGTTATTCTCTGATGGTAATATTTGTCAATACTCTGTGCCCTTGTGATCATCCATTATAAGAAGAAAAAAGAATTGGCATGTGATAGAACCAGAAAATATAGTGTAGCACATAATTTTGGAGATTAATTTTTTAAGGAGTACAGACACTCTACAAAGCAAATTACCATTTGTTTCTGTAATTATTAGTGCAAATTAATTTTTACAGTAGAACTTAATGAGCAATTATTTACACTCAACATATTTGGGTCTAGGCCAAGATCCAGTAGCACCCAAGGGTCACTCTGAGATTTGACAACACCATCCCACGTGCTGTAGAATAGCTGTGGTCAAGCAGCCACTCAGCACTCTTCAAGCTCAGGTCCATCCACATGATTTGAATTGCATAAACATGAAAAGGTGGCATGCAAAATAGATTTCGTGTGTGGCAAGTGAATTTTGATGATTGGAGCTAGTAACTCTGGTAGATTGTTAGAAAAAGATAGAGGTGGAGATAAGGATGGCCAAGATAAACAAATGTTTCTAACTAGGCTTGTTCTAAATTAGTCTATGAGATACTGAAAGAATATTGTATGCCTGCACAGAACAAAGTGAGACATAAATTTAAATCTTGTTATTGCTAATTATCAAGTAAGGTTCTTAACCTAGTCATATCCTTAGCAATTCTATACTTGAAAACACTTCTTACTTCAATAGAAACATGAAAATGGACACTTAGAAGGGACTTCTTCTTTGCTTTAGTTTGTCTACACATTTTTTTTGTATTCCCAAGTCAGTTAACTTAAGAATGTTTATGAAGCCTATATCCATTGTTTAAAACATTAGGAACTTGTTTTGAGTCCAAACTGTTCTACTGGCACATTATGATCAGAGTCATGATTTTATTAAATGTCAAAAAGCAAACTCACTTTAGCAATACCTTGTTAGGAAGTTTGAAATGAAAACTTCTCTATCCTCTTGTAAAAATATCTAGTTAAACAATTTAAGTAACAGATCGAGAATTTTTAGGGTAGTTGCCTTTTATAACAGGAAACAGACATAGGATTCATTTCATTGTCTTTACATGTCTATCATGTAGGCATGCATGTATGAGCAGCTGGGCTCCCCTCAACAGAGAAAGACACTTTAGGAGTGATTCAGGTCATATTGTCTAAAATAAATCTTAAGACAAACTGGCTCACCTGTAGACATTGCGCTGTAGACCTCTAACTGTAATGAGCCCCACCACTGATCTCTTCACCCAGCCAGCACAGCAAGCTGTGCACTGGTGTCCCTTACTTTAATTGTGCCTCTGAGACAATGGTTCCGCATCTTTCCACTCTCTTATGAAGGGACTGCATCACTTAGGCTCCCACTCAGAAACTGAGATAAGGGTCATGACAGATTCCTTTGTAGTGTCCACTCATGACAAAGAAACTCAGAACAGCAAAGAATCCAGTCCATATATCATCCATGTAGTCAAAACATATGTTTCTATTTAGTGCTGGTGAAAACAGGAATGTGTTTTTAACATTTTCATTGCACAACAGATACATTAGAAGGCTCTGAGTTTCTTCCAGAGACTTTTTTTTGCCTACAGTATTAGTTAAATATTCATAATTATCTTTAACCAAGTATTTTGTTCTTTCAATGACTTGCTAATGTAAATGAAAAATCTGAGCTTCTCTTTTAAATTTATTCCATTTTTTAGGGTTGCCTGCATTGCAGATTTTCAGCTTTTATTCAGGGTTTGTTAAAGCTGATGTTTACCTAACATACCAGCAAGTGACGCACCAAAAAAAATTCAAATCACTTTGGAAAGTATTTACCCTGACATTAGATTCAGCCTTTGCAAAAGATCCAGTCCTCAAATAATTGGGGAGAAGGGTATAAAAATTAATTATATGGAAAAGTCATCCAAAGCTATTAATTCATCCCTTTTCTGGAAATATCCCAGATGCACAAAGAAAACCACATCTCTGTAGCAATTCAGGGGAAAAAGACCAACAAGCCACCAAACCAATAAGCACAGAAGTCAATGCATACAGCCCATTTTCCTTGCACAGCGTGCTGCACTTTATAGCAACTGAGAGCTACATTTAGTACCCAGTACAAATGTCAAATACTTATCATAACCAGTTCATAAGACCTTTGAGATTCACAGTAGCTGGCTGTGGCCAGCTTGTTTCAAATTAAATTAGTCCAACCTAATTTTCTATTCATGTTATGTACAGTTATTTGAGGTGGAAGGCTATCAGCTCAGGGCAGGCAAACAAGATTCCAAGCTTCAGCCCTTTTAAAAAGCATGTGCAACTTCTGTCCTTTCCCGCCGTGTGTCATTGCTACACCCAGCTTCTAAATATCACACTAAGTGACGTCAGTGAATGTGTAAACATGCAGCAACTTTGGGAATATTAAAGCAGTCTCAGCCTACCATCCCAGGGAAATCTGTGCGTCTGTGACTAAATGGGTATTTATCATTTCCTGAGCTCCATGCTGGCAGCCAGCCAGCAGTGTGTGTACATTGAAATTAGAATAGATTGGGAGACAGGACTTTGTTCCAGATTGATCTGGATGACGATAGCAATTTTGAAGGCAGTTCCACATTTTTAAAGGTTCATTGTGTGTACCGATAAAGGAGAGGGGAGAAACATTTAGGAAAATAACAGGAAGGAAATCTAATGGCAGAATATATTTTTTTTGTTATTTTTATTTTATTCTTTTACAGCATTATTTTGTTATCATTAACAGAGGAGCTAGAGCTTGCTAACATCACATAGAGAAATGCATGGAGCAGGAATGGAGAAAATACTATTTCTAGTTATCTTTATTATTTAGTAATTTTTCCTATTACAAGTGCTCTCACTGCAAAGACAAAAATGTTTTATCAATTGTGTCAATTCTGGTACGGAAAAAGTTAATAATTACTGTTAATAGGAGTAATCCAGTTTTGCCATGTGGTTGAGTGATCTTCACTCATCACTTTACTCTTGAGTTCTACTCTACTCCTTGAAAATAGTAGGTGGACTTACAACCCCAGCTTGGCTTATTTTTTCCTGCAACATTCCATATTTACTGTATAAAGCAGGATATTTTAGCAAACGTATGTGCTATTTTTTGTTGCTCACACTCTTCTGGAAAATGATTTGTGATGTGGTAAGTCAAAATCAATAAAGATGTCAAGGATCAGCATTAATTTCATTTGCCTACCAGAAGCACTGATCGTTTTTTTGTGCTTTGAATGTTTGCCAGAAGAAAGATAGCCCAGGCACACAGTTCACCAGGCATAAGAGCACTCAGTGCGCAGCTGCTCAAAAACAAGATCTGATACAACAGAAAGAACATAACTCACAAGATATACATACTTTTAAATAATTATATCAGGAACCGACCTTGTGGCACCATTTTTTCATTCCTTATGATTCAGTACGGAAGATGAGCTAAAACTAAAGGGGCTAATTCTGTTTTCACCAAGCACCAGAATTCTCTGTATAAAGTCCTCAATGTTATTCCCAAAATGCTGTCTTTATGTTGTCTGGAGAGATATCTGACCCAGCCCCATGTTGTAAGACTTATGACGGTAAGAGAATGGCTGCTATTCTGAATGTCGAATATATAGGTTTTTCACCTCAGACTGGACCACCAATAAGAATACAGTATGCGGTATATCTTAACCATACCCTAAGGACATCTTGAGAACTAGATTGACACCTGTGACTAGCTGACTTGAACATATACTAGCCAAAAGCAACATACGCAGTTCACCTAGTGATATCTTTGGCCATTCTTTGATAGGTGAGTTATATCTTGCTTCAAATGTAAACAAATCTTGTAGGCCTGGGCATGTTTTAAAACACATTAAGTGTTTTTAGCATACAGCCTTTAGCCATATAATTTTCATGCAATCAGGGAAGAAGAAAATTTGGAGAAAGCTCTGTTCTCTTTACATCAATAACATTTCTTCCTGGTGCCAAAGTAAACAGCCTTTTCCATGGCCCTTTGCTATTGTCAGTGAGCTCTTAAAATTTTTTCAGTCAAAAGGATTGAGTGCTCCACCTCCTTCTCCTTCAGAGCACCACAGAGCCGTCCTCTCATATTTAAAGCCATCCAAGGCATCCTCTAAACCTTTGCAATAATAATGACAGGACCTAAGCGATTCAAAGGAAATAGCTTCCTCAAAACTGGAATCCTCTTTAGCATGGACAGCTGTGTCTCGGTGGAGCGCAGCTTGCCTTCCTCCTTGTCATGCACAAATGTTCATTGCCTTTGATCTGGCTCCCCTTGCAGCTGCTCAGCAGCAGAACTAGGGGCTCCATAAGGATGTGATACAGCTCTGAGCTTTGTTAATGCCTGGTCTGGCTTGTCCCAGTTTCCAGAAATGATCTGGCTAGTCTGAAAGCAGCAGTACAGCAGGACACAATATCCCCTTTCTCTGTCTTTCCTGTGTCCATGCTAAGCCTTAAATCTCAATGGACCTCTGACTCAGCTGAGATACTCAGAAGAGGAATTTCATACAGACTAGGCAAAAACATAAAATCCTGTTGAGGGGACATCACAGACTCTTCTGCAAGCAGATGGGACTTGTGTACAAAAAAAAAAGCCCTCAAGACAGCAGTACTTTAAACAGATGCTTTCCTCAGATTCCTATGGAGTCAAGGAAGGCAGAATCAAACTGACTTGCTCTAACACTTTGTAGTGCTACAGTTAGGATATTTTAAAACAGAGATTTGCAGGTAGGGAGCTAGCTACACATGACTGAGTGCCTGTTAGGCTGCTACAACACTCACTTCTCACAGAGACAGAGTTTGCTACCTACTGCAGATGGAGTCCCTTTTCTTCTGTTCTGTGACTTTGGGCCATATTGGCTTACTGTGTAACACCATGGATAGAGAAGGGAGAAGAAAAAAGGCTTTAAATAGCAAATCTCCCATGAACCACTAAGCTCTCTTTACAGCAAAATAGCTGAATGGCATATATACATTTTCAGGAATCCATCCCATCTGTTTTTTAAGTTCTTTGTAGGAACATGAACACATATGATGCCAAAATATTCACTGCATTCCACAAGGACTTGGTGGGTGCCACATCACGTTCCCAGTTGTGAATGATAAGGTACTGATAATGACAAGTGTATACTTCTCTTCCTTGTCTGGTAACAAGAAAAGAGTGTTAACTTTAGTCTCTATAAGTTAAAAATGTCCCATTTACTGCAGGTAGAGGCAATATGCAGAAGACATACCACAGGACCACCACTAAGAATACAATTCTTGTTTATAGCACTACTTACTACAGGTAAGTTAGAGTTTAGCAATCACACTGTCAGTATCTTCAACATAGCAGCCTTCTTTGGTGGGCTGGCCTGGCTTTCTCCTGCTCTGTCTGGTAAAGACAATCAAGCATATTTTTATCTTTCTTTAAAGCAGCATTTGCATGCCAGTACCTGTAACACTTTTACTAAGCATGCTTAACTACTCAGTCAATTTTTACAAGTGATCTCTGAAGTTTTGGGGGGCATGACTTTGTTGTAGACACCAAGAAGAAACCTAGACAGGGAATATTGCAAAATGTATTTTTTTTTGTTTTCTGTTGCTGTCTGGTTGCTGAAATAAATAAGGATCATATGATGCCAATGTCTGTCTGTTAGTTCCTTTAATAATTTCTGAATCCAGTGGTGATTTTCTACCAACTTTGCTGTATGGCAAAATATCCCAAATGAATTAAATTCTCAGAAAGAAATTGAAGGCTGAGAAACTCAGTGACAGCCTCACTGAGGAAAAGGTAAAATGAGAGTTCATACTTCATTTGTCATAACAGATGCTTACTATGACCTCAACTTTAACAAAAAATTCCATAGGAAAACAGGTTTGAGTTCTACTGCTGCTTACCAACTTGGTCTCAATGGTGTAAGAGAAATCTGTATTTTTATGTACAAGATAGCATCTGTAGGAAGGGGAGCATTGTCTCACATACCTCTGCATAAGGTTTTTGTGTTTGTTTGAATTAAGCAAACAGCAGAATAAGAACTCTGCTGTGTTATGTATGTTGACTTTGGCTTTTATGAGCACAACTTCAAGCACCCCCAGAATCACTTTAGTAACTTATCAGCTAAGTGATTTTTAAGTACTTATATACATCTTAAGTTGCTTTTACAGACTTTGGCCAACAAAATAAATACCCATTGAAAGAACTGGAGTAAAATGCAAAATAAGGACAGCAACCAATGAAACTTGGCAAACAATCCCTAGCAAATGATCTCTTAAATGAATATTACTTCTTTTTTCTGTACTCAAACTGCCCATTGGCTCACTGAAGTTTTCATTCAGAATTCAAAACTATTTTAATTATCTTTTTTGAATAATATGTGGCAGAAAGTGGTTTATTGTGGACATTGGATATTCAAAACTTAAACTGTACTTGCAGTTCTACTCTATGGGTGATACACATCCTTGGCTACCTCATTCTTCTCCCTTGAGAATGATCTCATTACCACCTCCATGGTACCTGCTGAGTGCCTATATGTATTTCTTAGAAAGTTTTCAGATTTTTAGGAATATTACCAGATCAAAAATCCTCTTAGTGTAAAATTTGATGATCAAAAGTGTGTCTCAACATTTGCTTGAAAGTAGCTGCATCTAAGGTGTTTTATAAATATTGGTGGGAAACAAATCCCACACAATGTGCAAGGACAATAAAATTGTGGAACTATAACTTTGGTAAGAAAAGAATATTTATGGAGTCTTTTACAGTAACCAGGTCGCACAACATATTTAAACAACTTCTTAAAGCTGTTCTTCAAATATAAAAGTTTAATGTGGGAAAACATAAGTTGTTCAATCCCATGTTCATCAATTCCAAATCCTTTTGATAGCTCTGTTTCTTACTCCCTCCATAGCTTGTGCTAGTCTCCTTGCTGATGGCTTCCTCAAATACTAACCTAGGTATCCTTTGATGCAAGATTACACAATGGCAGGAGACATAAAATCTGAAGTGTTATGCAAGATATATATTAGTGTTTCATTATAAAGTTTCCGCCCTTTGAAGTTCTAAGGAAACTACAATTTCCTTTCCCCTGCTCCAAGATATATATATATTCACTCACAGTTAAATACATCTCCCATAACAATTCATTTCCCAGGCCTAACCAATACTTAGGTGCAGTTCAAAGAGTGCCTTTGATCTGCACACAGTTGCTCAAAAAATCTTTATCTTTCCATTGAGGTGATGAGGAATCCTACCAAGAAATGGCTTCCTGCATCTAATCAATTGACACCACGTAACACGTTCAAGCAATACCTTATTAACATTTGCATTTTAAAAGTTCCACATCAGTGATTATTTGCACAATGTAGAACACTGTGCCTGGTTAGACCAATAGAGGAGGGAGTTTTAAAAGCATGAATTCACTTCAATGCTGTACATCAAATAAAACCTTGTTTACCATTCTGTATCAGATTACACTCCGCAACAGTAGTGACTACACTTGGGAGCCAGCCATTTATCATGTTAAAAACAAGGACTTTTGAGGCCAATGATCTACAGTAGCTCTGTATAAAAAGCGGATGTATTTTTATGCCTTTGCTAAGTTTTGTGGTTAAGTGGCTCACCTCGTAAGCACTATCCAATGTAAGCCATACAGAGTGAGTATTTATGCAAAGCATCCCACTGAATTTAGTGAGGCTATTCGTGTATCCTCTCAAAAATGAAAGTGTGGTTCATACAGCATAGCCCTCAGCATGTGTCTGAGACTGCACAGAGCTCAAAACGCAGTGGCCCTGCAATCTGCTGGCTGAGGCTTGCGGGGGAGACAAGCAGCGAGCAGTAAATTAGAACAGCAACTCAGAGCTGTGCCATCATCACTTACAAGTACTTATAAATTGTTTATCCTCCCCCTTCATGCTGTAGCTATAGGCTTTCTTGTTCCTACATCTGCTAAATATGACTGCTCTGCTTACTTACCAATCTCTCAGGAAGGTAGCAAGGCTCATTTACAGCTTACATCACATGCCAAGGGGTAAAGCACCAGCTTTGTGCAGAGCATTGTCATCTCTCTTAATTTTGATTGATTTCCTTTTACCTGAATTTAATCAGATTACAGGCAAACATGGGTTTAAGGGCAACAGCTAACCTAACAAAGCTGAATTTTTCCTTCTCTGTGGATGCGAGTATAACAAAATAGAAATGCAGGAGAAGCATAAGACGGTCTTAAATGGCTTGGGTTTCATTCGCATACCCCCTTTGGCTTCTCATCAGAGCACCCTCCTTCGGCTTGCCACAAGACACCGCTTTCCAGAAGCAGCTACGCTTATTCTGATAAGGGCAAATGAGACCGGGACATGACAATTCACCAGTAAGCCAGTGACCTGAAAGGATGTGTTTGGTTTTACACAAAAATGTAGTGCTGGTCCGGTTTCAGACCATGTCACTCAGTCGCTGCCACTGCAGTAACTGGCAGTAGCTGCTGCCCAGGGCCACTGCAGAGTCTTCGCCTCCACGTGGAAGTGGGAGCCCAGATCAGCTATGGATCAGCATAATCCTACCACCTGGTTAAGAATAAATGGGAACAAAAGAAAGCAAAAACTTGTTCTTATAGACTCCTTTTCATCTAATGAGCATACCATGCTTTTCTGTGCATGTTATTCTTAGTGTCCCCATGGCAATTTGGTCATCTAAGATGCAAAAGGGATTGGCTAAGTCAGTCCAGCTAAAACAGCCTGTGGCAGAACTAGGATCTATACTACCTTTACTCACAGCCCTCTTCTTTGACTACTAGATGTTGTTGATGACTAGATACTTTGAGGTTATGAAAGCTTGCTTGGACACCTCTGTTTCCAGGCAATATCACAGAGATATCTCCTTTCTTTAAAATTGACTACAATTGAAATCCTACAATAAACTCCATTTAATATATTGCCAAACTGACATATAGCTTCAAATTCAGTGTGTGAAGTCTCATCTTTTTAAGAGCACAAACCCTTCTGTCACTGAGAAAGACCTGAAAAGCTCCTGCAGTCTCATAGGGAGTATTAACCACTGATGAGGATCTGTCTTAATACACGAGAGAACAAGGGTCAGAGTAGTTCGACAAGAAGCGTGAGGGCTTAGCAGCAGGAAAAATCCTTCTAATAGCCTAGGGTACAAACATGATTAGAAGGGAAATTTATAATTTTTCCCAGCAAATTTCAAGCAAGCCAGCCAAGATGCATGAGGATTTTAATGACGTTTTCTTTTGCTACCATGGATGCTGTGCCAGAAGCCCTCAGACCTGCCTGCAGTCATATTTCTAAACTTGCAAAGCATACTGCCCCAAAGACGGTGCAGTCTATTTCTGTCACAGATTAAGTGACCTCTGCACTTTTTGCATCTAGCTGTGGAGAAAGCTGCAGGTGGAGGAATGCTCATCCTTTGGTTAAGCTAAACCTTTGTTTGCTGTGTTCACATGAATAACTTATAGGGCCTTGGCATCATGAAAGCAGCACTGACACAGTTGACATGACAGCACTATAGACTGAATCCCGATCTGCCCTCAGAGGAGAAGATGGGATGTTTGCTCGTTTCGCATTTCACCAAGTCGAGCTGTTCAACTATTTATAAGATGAATAGAAATTTCCACTACTTCAGCTGACACACCTGCCTTTACCTAGCAACTGCTCAAAGGGAGCCAGCTGAGACAGAGGAGGCTTTGAGAGACACAGCCCAGAGGGGAGCCTGCTGCTGCCACTCCTGCCAGCCCTCTCCGTGCCACCAGCTCTGGCCTCTTGGCAAATCAGCAGCCCTTTCCACTTGCCTCAGAAGCTATTTATACCCAGCAGAGCTCGAGAGGAAGTGCCTTCCTGTGCAGCCTTCCCCAGGCAGTGAGTGGCGTGGGAGCAGCAGGGAGTTCTGCAGGCACCTCAGAGCATGGGGAGACTGCCCTGCCTAGCTTGGGGTGACCACCATGGTGACATGAAGCAACCTTCCCAATGGCATGGTGCTACCACCCACCCTGCTGCAACGCAGTCCTGGATACTCCTCGTGCCACGCGACCCCTTCAGGGTGCCTGGTGATCCCTGACGTTGCAGGGAGCCCACCTGGCACCAATCACTGTACATTTTCATCCCGCTCCAGGCCCATGGGAATGCAACCACCACCTCCTAGTCTTCAGCTGCTTTTGACACAAATAAGCGAGGATGAGAAACATCGCTCAACCCAAGGCATTTGTCCAGAGCTTGTTTTCCTGATGAATTGCAACCTGGCCCATACGTAGTGCCTACAGTCACTGAGACTTCACATTTGATTCACGTATCTGTAGGGTCTCTCAAACAGCCTGTTTCCACCAGGCTGCCAGTGGCAGAAAGGACAGAGCCTCATTGCATAACTGCATTTCTGTGCAGCATGTCTGGGGGCCCCAGCCACCACAGGCTGATCTTCTAAAGAAGTCTCCCAGGGGTAAAAAGCCATTTTAACAGGGGTTAAAATATAGATGAGCTAGTGCAGCCAGGGAAGAACGCATGAAAAATGGCACTTTCCTACTTTAATGCTGTAACTGTGGAGAGTGACTGACAAAACTCTTTGGTAACTGGCCCAGAGCCGGACGAGTCAGAAGACCCGCTTTTACAGAAATAGTGAACCTAGTTCTAGCCAGGAATAAAGTCCCATCATCCTGGTCACTTCAGACACACAAAAACTGAGGAAGGAAGAGGCTATACACGGGATGCTGCAGCCCAATTTAAGGCAGGAATAGACAAGGACATTGAACAGACAATGAGGGGGTGGCAGCAAGAGGAGCATGTGCCAGCAGAGATTCATCATGCGTGCTGTTGCCAGGCTAAGAAAAAACAATTAAAAGGTATCCCAAAACAAACTGCATTTACTAGGTGCTGCTTCCTCAGCCTGTTATCAGCAGAAGGGATGCGGATGCATCTAGCAGCAGTGCCCCAATCCAGCCAGGAACACAGGCTGGGGTATGTGAGGAGTCAGCTCCCTCTCAGCAGGGAGAGGGGCTCTTGAAAGGCAGTTTTCTTTACTCTGATACCTTAAATGTTTACCCACTAGCATTTGATGGTTTTGGGGAGGGAGGACTGTAACTAAATATGACATACTCTTGTTCACAATATCATACCATGTGGCAGCTTTAAAAAAAGAATATTTGACTACATGGTTTTGATGCTGAGGATGAAAAGACCATAATTGCGACGGTAATGTGAATTGTGCTTGTGAAGGAAGGAGTTTACTAAACAGGAAAAGACGATAAAGTAGGATAAGTTTTATGTTTAAAATTAGATTGACCTGAGTTGAGATTATAAATGTTGGGAAAAGAGTAAATGTGTTTGGAAAGGGAAGGAAAAAGGTGTTTCCAGGAGACATGCTTCAGTTTCAAAATATCTTGTACTTTTCACAAAGAAACAGACTGTGACCAAAATATTCAGCAGCTTTTCTCCCTTGTGCTTGACACATGCTCTCAAATGTAGGGCTGAGATCAGATGTGAGGGAGGGCAGGGGAGGAGGTTCCCAACAGCAAGTGAAGCTGAATCAACCAAATCATCGTTTTGTATTTTAGTAATCTCAGACAAAGACTCATGGTAATCTTCAGGATATTTCTTCCATCCCTCCCTCCCTCCCTCTCTCTCTCCCTTCCCTTCCCCATTCTTCCTCTCCTGTCCTAGCACTGTTGTTCATCTTGGTAGCATGCTCTTTGAGCTGTTAAAGCTGTTTGCTGGAGCTCTGGGTGCTCTCTTTAAAACTGAAAATCATCCTGCCATCACCCACCTTGCTTTACACCCACCCACTTAGGAAATCTGAAAGCTGTGTGTCTTGTCAGAGGCTGCTAATGCTATTAATTCTCCTACCTTAACAATCTATCCAGAATATGAAAGCAGGTTTTCTGCAGATTCCTGGGCTATAGCACATTCTGCTGCATTTCCCATACACATTCCAGTGTCTGTTTCCCATGGTTAAAAATAAAAAAGTCTGATTCAACACTCTCTCATTTCATTTGTACATCACTGAGATACTATTGGTTTTCACCTGCATAATATGAACTTTGCCCCCTAAACCTTATTGTGAATCTCTCCCTGTTTCCTGGCAGGCTAAATTCCCCTCTCTAACTGCAACCAGACCATTCCCCAAGCTCAGACTAGCAGAGTTACAAATACCCTGGCTCTCTGTAGCTTGCAATGGAGACATACCTGAGTGTGGTGCACAACCACTGTTAGATACACTATCCAGCAGCCATGGGTCTCACATAACTCCCTACCTAACCACTGTTAATGCTTTAGCTATCAAATGAAGCTAATTGCTGAATTATCAGATGCTTTAATTGCACACCAGATTTTAACTCATTCCAACACTAGGAAAATAGTCCTAAGGTGCCAAGTTTAGCACCCCCCAATATTATCAGCTGGAAGCAAAGAAACACACTGCTCTTAGAAAGTTTTCTCTCAGAGCTTGATAATTCCTTCCACAAGGCACTGTCAACCCAAGAAGATATGGAAAAGCAGGTACTGAAGCTGATTTTCAGTTGCACAAGTGCCTTGCTGTTGAACCAGGCTTCAAAAAGGGCATTTGAAGAAAGCAGAAAAAGGGAACATCTGATTTCTATGAAAGCAGTTTCAGCCATCCTAGATTCAAATAGAATCTAGAACAGCTGAAACTGCTTTCATAGAAATGAGTCTTAGATAAATTTAGCCCACTGTGTAGAGGATGGTGTGTCCAATGGGAAAGAGGATGCAGGCAAGGAGCAAGAGTTTGCTCTGCTGGTGACACGCTGATCATCAGATGCAATAGAATCATAGCATAGCCGGTTGGAAGGGGACAGTGAAAGCAGACTGTGCTTCAGCACAAAAAAAACTCAGAATGCTATAGGAATAAATGAGGCAGGCAGGCTTTGGCACAGCTTCAGAAAATCCTCAAAATGGCCTTACAAAACCAGTCAAGCCTATATGTCTTCCCTGCCTGATCTTGATACAAAGCAGTGAATCTTGCCTAGGAGCGAGAGCATGGGGCCAATAAAATATATTATACAATCAAGGGCTGCACTACATTTATTGCATAGAAAGAGATTAAAATATTTCAAGGATTTGATTGAGACATTTTTAGCAGCCCTTACATTATAAATATCTTCAGCACTAGGAAAACAGCGCATTTGACAATAAGGCAGAAGACATCACATTGGGAGCCACATGTGTGCTGCTCACAACGTGGCCAGTGACTGTACTAATGCAAGAAAGGGGAGAAGAATTTGATGTGGTGAACTGTCTATGTCATTGTTCTGATCCAGGGAAAATGTTGATCAAAGGTAGTAAAACATAAAATGCTAACTAAAACAATAAAGTGACCAGATGAAACATAATAGCATAGGAATGGTTTAATCTTTCCAAAAGGTTTAGTTAATTTAAACGGTAACTAAGACTCAAGCATCCCTTGGGAGCCAACACTGTAATACTCCATTCCATGCACTATGACTGAGACAAGATCTAAGGAGGTCATGAGCAGCATAATAGGAAAGATCTTATTTTAAACCTTAGCCACTGGTGGAAATAAAACTCATTTGTCTTCGGCGCAATGTTAAAAAGTAGGTTAGATGTTTGTTTGTAATGAGACTTTTGTGTTTGTTTTACCTAATTTCCAGTAATACTGCCTCACTCTTTTGTAATAGCACTGACCATTCTTTCCTTCTCTGGTGACTTCATTTAAGCAGAATTATACAGTTCAGAGTAGCTTTATGAATAGGTTTGATGTGGTGAACCTTCTTCTTCTATACATTAAAAAAGACGAAGGTACTGAGTATACAGGCATGGGAAATGCCTGGCTGGGGAGGACCAGCATTGCTCCATAAAGGTGCAGGTAACCAGAAGGAACATGGATGCCTAATATGCTGCAGCACAGTACTAGCCAAATTCACAGCAGTCCCATCACTAAACAGGAGTCTTAAGAGTGGAATAACTGGTCATATAAATGGTCCCTGTTTTCTGGCAGTCAAATCAGTCTTTTTTCCTTTTGTACAGATAGCTGTGAGGAGCTTTTTTAAAGATAGTGATATAAATGAGGAAATTATTAGGCTCAAAAAAACCCTAGGTTTTCATATCTACAGATTTTAAAGCTATCCAGAAAATCACTGTGAAGTGAACTGCAGCATTTAGAATATCAGCTGAAGACACACATGGCTGAGGAAACCAGAACTAGTTTGCTTCATAGCCTGTGTAACATAGGCATGAGATCTGAAAAGCTAATGGAATTTCTACACTAGTAGTAGTGTGCCAGCCAAGCTGGATCTGCGACAGCCATGCTGGTACCCTGCCCTGACCCCATGAGGACTCCACAGCCACCAAAAATGGCAGCAATGTGTCTTATAACTGAGCATGAAAGCAACATTACCTGAAGGGAGATGCTCACTCCTCCTACTTCCCACCCTCGCTTGCCATCTGTGCTTGAATTTGCTGGGAGTGAGATGATCTCAGGAGAACATTATCTGTCTTCCACCCCAAGCTAGTTGCTGCTGACTGCACTGTACTAAGTGTGCACTAGTCCCAGGCTGTCCTACCTCATGGATCTTCTTGCTCTATGCAAGGTATACGTACACCCTAATCGTCCCTAAACTTGCACCATCCCTTTGATGCCAGTGCAGCTGCACTCACAAACTCATTGGATTGAACACTGAATCCATGAAAGAATAAATAATTCCAAACCTGCAGTTAGGTCTAAAACCTCATGAGTGATTTTCCTGTCCAAGACGAAGTCTCTACTTTGCTCCCAGGGTTGCACACTCACTGCTGAGTACTGAAGAACAATGCCAGGGCTGAGAGGAGACACCTGTCAAATGTCATTATATGTGCTCTGAAATGCTGACAAATCAGAAATCCACACAATTAGAATTTAAATATTTGGTCACTGACAGAAGAAAGCACGTATCCTGGCAAATATCACTCTGTGGTGAAAACAATCCCTTCAGCTAAGTTTCCTCCATGCCCCAAATCCCTACTTACTTTAACAGAGTGTTCTGGAGTTCCATGGCTCTCTCTGCACCTAGTGGAGCCAGGCTGTTGAGCCACAATGTTCAGTGTACCCATTTTTCTAAATTAAAAGGCCTCTGGTCATCATCATGGTACTCAGTCACTGCCTATTCCAGAAGGAGACCATGTCTCTTTCCCTGTGGGATAGACATTGGGTTTTTGTTTGGTTGGGGTTTTTTCGCCAGGGATTGAACAAACAAACCCACTCAAATTATAAGCACTATTATTTCCCCAGAGAAATCCTATCACATCATTTTTTTCTTTTCTGAAGAGGATCTACTGGTCCTCCAGGTTATCCTCTCCTCACACTACCCACTTTTACATGTATTTTACCAATTGTTTGGCTCCATGCATTTACGTCTAAAGCTCTCCAAGGATAAAAGATTGGCAGCTACTTGAGCATAAAGGTAGTTTAACTTTACATGCTAGGGCAGAAATGGAGATGGAAATAAGATCAGCAAAAGCATTGCAGCTCTGTTTTCCTAATGAAGCAGAACTCTCACACCAAGCTGGGCTTACACTCTGTAATCAAGCACACTTCTCACAATGCTGGGGCTGTGGAGAGCCCTGTGCAGAACAAGGTAATTATCAGCTGCCACGGCTCAGAAGGGCTCCATTCCCCTCTTCATTTTGCTCAGTTGTGAGCTTATATTAAGGAAGAAAATAAAGAAAACCCTGCATTTTCAGAAGCACAAAAAAGACAGGCTCTATGTATGTATCCACTTCCCTCCAATCCCCACACCCCAAAAAAAGTAGTGGAGGAGAGAGGGGGTTCAGAAGACGAAATATTGTTGTGTTGGTCATCTTTGTGAAGCACGTTTTTGCAAGGATGAGCCAAACCTAGTTTTCAATCCCTTTTCTGAAGGACAGCATTGTGGAAATTACTTCATACGTGATCAATAGTATTGACTAAATTCAAATATTTTGAGAAGGACTTCCCTGATACTGAAAGGCAGGGACCAGTGACAGTCTAGAAGACAATGAAACTGGTGAGGAGGTAAACTGAGGCAGAGTCAGACAAGTCTCTGACTTCCTCATAGGGAACGAATGTTAGTACAGATACAGGGGTGTGATTTATTTAGGTAGTAATAGTAATACAGGGTTATTTTCTCCTATCCAAATGTACAGAAAGTGCTTTGTGAAGAGTTTGTTTTGAAGCCCTTGTGGGACTGCAGGACCTAAGACAGAGTAAAGCTTTGGTACCTCTATGTGTACAAATGTCCAGGCACAGCATACCATAAAACCTAGCCAGGCAACACATATGAGCAAAAGGAAATGTCACTGAAAAGTCAGAAAATTGCACTGAGCAAGTAGTTCTAGAACAATGAATTACATTCAGTCCAAAAAACACCAGAAAGCAATATCAAAAAGAATTTAACTTTTATTTTAGAGCATAAACAGATGTGAAAGAAATAAAATCACTCAGCAAACTATTCTCAAGATGTGACCTATGACAAAACAAATCATACCAGCATGCAATGGAAAAGCAGACCATAAGGCATGCAAAACGAGAAAAAAAAAAAGTTAGAATCTTATAGGAGTATGAGGGAGAACCGCAGAACCACAGAATGGATTATGTTGGCAGGGGCATCTGGGGATCACCTAATTCCAGCCTCTGCTCGAAGCAAAGTCAACCACAATAGGTTGCTCAGGTCTGTGTCCATTTAGGCCTTGAAGACCCTCAAGGATGGAACCACCACAACCTGTATGGGCAAACTGGTCCTGTTCTTCAATCACCCTTATAGCAAAAAAGTGTTTTCTTATTTTAAATGTTTTGTGCCCACTGTCTCTTTTCCATTCATTGAACACCACTAAGAGAAGCCTCGTTCTATCTTCTTTATCCCCATCCTTCAGGTATATAATACACATTCACAAGATCCCCCTGAACTTTGTCTTCTCCAGGCAGGGCTGTCCTGACCCCCTCAGGCTTTCCTCATATGAAAGATGCTCCAATCCCACAACCGTCTTTGTGACCCTTCAATGAACGCAGGCCAATATTTCCATGTGCCTGTTGATGTGGGGACCAAACACTCCAGCTGTGCCTCATCAGGGCTGAGTGATGCAGGACGTAATTAGTGCACTGACTCAAAGGGAAGAAATCACTGGTTAAACATATAATAATTTGGTATTGGGGATAAACTACAAAATATCTGAGAGGAGACTGCTACTTAAACCAAATTTTCCAAAAGACATTTGAACTTGTTGGTGCCAAAAAGGATTCCCATGGTACATTAATGAGCTCAAGAGAAGAACTCAAGATCCTTGTGCATATACTTTAGGACATGACAAATAATTATCAGGTTCTGAACTGTGTGAATGTGGTTAGGTCAAAAAAGTGGTGAAAGATGGTGAAGTTATTACAAAGTCAAGATTTTGCTACTTCTGATTGGGTAAAAATTGTCATTGAATACCTCTTTCAGGACACCTTGCGAGCTAGAATGTTCATGTGTATGGACACATGGGAAAATACATGAAAATGCACATAAAAAAATGAAGCTTCTCCATGAGCTTCTCAGTGACCTGGAAAAAATATTTTTAAGGAACATTTTGCCTGGTGAGAGCAATGCTGTCAATGCTTACTTTGTCTTTGGCAAGGGAGGGTGGGCAAGTGAAATTTTCATTAAACTGAACCATGATGCACTTAATGGTCAGAGAACTATGCTCACAAACACACCAACACATCTCTCCCAATCCATTCCCCTCAGAGTATACACACAAGTTGTGACCTGAGAGGATTGTAAGATGCTAACAAAATATGTAATTGGCTCCACGTGGAAATCAATTACCTGCACAAAAAAAGCATTTGTTAGTCACGGTCCAAATGCTAAGACATAAATTGTCATATCTGAAAACTGAGGAAAACTGGAGGGATTAGAGGAGAACTGATGCTGTTTACCTACAGCTTTCTCTTTTAAGAGGCTAGCTGGAGTTCTGCAATTACACCGGAGTTCTGTACTACACTCATTACCCTACAGTACATGTATTCACAGTCCAAAAATGTTAGATGTTCTTAGGACACCTAGGTGCTCCTGACCTCACACATACTTTCACAGCAGCCTAATTCTACAGCTATATATTTGAAACTCCTTTCCCTGGCAATTAATGTAGCTCAGTTTTTGCTTAAGAAAAGAATGTTCCAATGTTTTTAAAAGATAATAAAGCCTGGAGAATCTAAACTGCTTGCCAGGAATGAGAATTTGGTGATGAGCAAAGGAAATGAGCAGAGGTCTGTGCACACAGGATGTTGGAGATTGGAGGAAGGAATCCTGCAGGGAACAGTTTCACCCCACTTTGGTTTGAAAGTCAAATACAGCTCCAGATCTGAATCATAATTAGACTCCTGCTGAAAGTTTAACTCCTGATTTCTGAATTGGGTAGTAAATGCAAGCAAATAAGAATAATGACATCTCACATCAAAAGCAGCACTAAGTAGCCAACAGTGCTCAAGACCTAAATATTTAAGTGGACTAAAATAAATATCCTCAGAACCTGACCTATCTCATCTGGGCAGGTAGCAGCAAGGCCGTAACACCCTACACATTCTGTGAACATCTTGGAAGAATTTTTTCTCCAGATGTTTATGTTCCTCAGAAAAATGATCGGTATTCTATTTTTATAGAAAACAATTTATGGAAGAAACTATTTATGGAAGAAGTCCAACAATATGAATTGAAATTTGGCTATCTGCCAAAGAGTTGTTTGGTAAACACTCAATCTTTGTTTCAAGTTTCCAAGAAGCAGTATATATAATTCAACAGTTCCCACTGTTGCAATAAAATGGCAAGAAGAATAAACAGACTAAGCACTGAGTGGCGAGAAGCCCAAACTAAGAATCTTTACTTGAGGAGCTGAGTTGGTGGAACCAGACTGAGAAAGAGCTAGCAACAGCCCAGGAAAATGGCAAAAGAGAGTAAACCGGTTGCAAGGAGGCGGAGACACATTGCAGCAGGGTACCCAAAAACTGGAAGGAAAAGGAGAGAAAAGCAGAAAGCATAGCAAGGAGAAAGAGTAGGGAAGGTATGAGGATACAGAAAAGGGAAAAAAACAGTGACAGTCACACCTAGCTATAGAAAGGAAGATAAATTCTCATATAGGCAACATCAAGACTGTAATATTAATTTTAAAGCTTTAGAGATTAAATAATAGCAATAATTTTAGCTAAAATATAATGTTCCTAAGTATCTCCTAAATCTCTAACTTGGATAAAAACCAAAAAGTTAGCACACTGTTAAATGAATGAAGAACTGCAATAGCAATGGTGTTGAAGGTAAATACCAGTCCAGCAAAATGCAACAAGTGGCTATTAAGAGCAACTTGGGAATATTTCTGTAGTGAAAGTCAAATGCAGTTAACATTTCTTCCTGATGATCCATTAATTCTATCCAACAACAACTTCAAATTCATTGTTTCTTTATTTTATCATTGTACTTCCTCATAACAACCTGGGTGATGCATTATTTCCATTAATGTGTAGGTTATCATGTTGAAGCATATGGAATCAAAGCTTTGCAGACTGGGAGAAGTGGTATTTTGCTGTGATAATAACACCATTCCTGCATAACTAGCCACTGACCTTTGTTCTTCTCATCAGCAAATACACCATCTTTGTAACAAAAGTAAAGCTGAGGGATTTGAAAATGTCAAAATAGCAAGCAACAAAGAGCCCTTGGCCCATATAAATATTTACATTTGAAATATCCATTTGCTGAACTGAATATTTCAGCTGTTGAGGGCAGCCTGAATATCATTACATCAGCTCCACAGACCTATTGGTGCTCTTGCTTTGAAGACAAGAACAGCACATTTATTGTGCGATATGCACATTCCAAGCACCCAGCACACTTCCAAAGTGGGTTGTATTCCAGCAATGCCATGTGTCCTACTATTCAATTTTTATGATAGCATCCAGACTCCACAGCTGTGTAGCTTTCTAATATTGAATACAGATCCCTCACAAGACAGCTGTCTTGGAGGGTTTTTTGGTTTTCGGTTTCTGTTCTTTTTATTAAGAAGGAGAAAAAAAACCCCAAACTCTTAAAACGAGAGTCAGCAACATATTGCCTAGCAGAAAATCCATTTTAATTCATTAATTATTCTGATCTGGAGCTCTAGTGAGTAAAATACTGTCCAATACTTGCAATTTAGATAGATTAGTGCATGCAGCCCTTTGTCTGGATGCAGCCAGCTCAGCCCCCATTTGAACCAGTCTTTCTCATGATCAACACATAGATGGGCCCCTCTGTGTACAGACCTGGTCCTCTGTACTGCTAGACCAGGTCCTCATGCTCCTGTGACCTTGTGAGGAACCAGGTCTTTGGGACAAGATTAGATAAGAAGAGGGAAGAATATGAAGATATGTCTCCCCCCTTTTGGCCTTGCCTTGCGAAGGAAATCCATGCAAAAGGCATCTCAGCTCCTTTCTGGGAATGTCAACATAAGTGCAGTGTAGGGACACTGGCCAGGTCAATAGTCCTTGCAACCACTGTTCTGATTAATCTTTGCCTCCCAAGAAATGGCTGGTGGAGATAGGCCACAGGTGTAGCGTGGCCAAATCTTCTCCAGTGGAATCATTGAGCCTCCTCCATAGGTGTTGTCACCCTAGCTCCTTCCACTGGAGGCAGCCTGGCCCAGGACATAAAACAGGATAAGTCCAGGAGATTAACGCAGATGCATTTTTTTTTTCCCATTGTGGGTGTTTACTCAAGAGAAAGATATCCAAAGTGGCATTTTTCATGTAATACAGTGTGGTTGGTCTATCGTTCTCCCAACTTCAGCATGTATTTAACATTGAATACTCCCAACTGTATGTATATTTACCATTCCAGCTAATTTGGAAGTGTTTTTTATAGTCTGCTCTGTTACTTCTGTACATCTCAATATGCCAAATAGATAGCTGAGATGTTGCTGTGGGACGCTCTTTAGTAGCTTCTTGTCTGTTTCCATACACATGCTAAATATCACTATAAAGTTCTGCCTTCACTTCAGAAAAGGTTCTAAACCAGGCATTATTGGCTGAATAACTTGATTCCTCAAAAGTCCTGCCTTTTCACGTCTTTCCAATTGATTTTTCTCAATTCTTCCTGAATATCCTGGTAAAAGGTGGAGCTAAAGAAGTTTCCCAGCCTTCAGATTTAGATTCCATTTTTTCTTGATGTCATGATACTTTCCAGCATTTCTATGACAAAAAAATATTTCTGCTCCTATTAATATTTTATAAACCAACAACCAGCTGTGTAGTGAATCAAACCCAAGTTTAGCGAGTCTATAAATGGTAAATTGGCAATATATGTAAATGTTGGCCTGACTGTGATATTTCTATCTCTTTCTAAAGTTCTTTATAACCAACATTATCACTGAATACATCTCAAGGGAACTCTGTGATAACATAATGATCCTCAGAGATTTGTGGTGCAACTATGTGCCAGAACGTGGAGTACATTTACAATGAAAGCATCACTCTGGCTCAGTGCATGTAACTATTAATGCTTAGCAAGTATGCCTTGCCTGGGATGTAATGTACTACAAATAATTGCCTAGTGTGCTTCAGCTTTGTGCAAGTTCTGTGAAAATACTCTTTTCCTTTCACTGAGGTAATTTTTTCTCATTACCAGGGATTTTTTTTCTCATTATCAGGGATTTTTTTCTCACCACTAACTAACTGCTTAGAAGGAAACATACTCTCCAGTGGAAAAACACAGTGCTATGATAAAGACTAAAAAGCGATCTACAGCTCACCATAGTCACCGATAGATGACATTCATAATAAGATTTGTCACTATTTCCAAGTACTTTTCTATTAAGCCATTACTTTACTATATCAAAGTTCAAGCATAGAAAATTTCCTTCATTGTGGCAATTAAGTAAGTTTTATTACTTATAGCAAACGCATTGCGTATGAGAGCTAAAGCAGAGCTGGAATTAACAAAAATGTACAGGGAACTGTTCGTAAGTGTTATGAATAATTTTTAAACAAATAAAGGAGCAAGCACCTAAACACGCATACACACACATACATCGGCACACATGGGGCTCTTTATGTACTCTAACGCAAAGAACAATTTTCCAATTGAAAGGCTAAACTTTTTGAATCTATGAGCAGCTATTTGAAAGGTGTGTGTCACGTCTGTAAAACCAAACAGCTGCTCACAGTTCCCACCTTTGACAAGCTAGAGCATGGGGGTGTGCACACTCACTCACACGGACTTATACTGTCCCTCGTGCTTAGGCCGTGCAGCCTGAGGTGGAATTGCAGGTTATAAAGTGCATTGTAGTAACAACCACAGTTTCATGACACAGAGGCCAAAGCTTTCACAGCTCGTTGCCATTAATAGCCTGGGTTATGTTGTTCTTGACTTTTCTCTGTGAGGGGGGGCTCGGGGCACAGTGAGCTTTTTGTCTCAACCCCTCAAGTGCTTTCTCTGGGCAGACTGGGACTTCCTCCTGTCAGTGGATCAGGAGTCCTGCCACTTCCCAGCTTCCAGGTGAGCAACCAGTATGAGTGGTGTGTCTTCCAGCCTTCCTGTCAGCCCACAGAAGGCTGCAACAGCAGCATCTTAAAGCCTGTCCTTCCTTACAATGGAGTTAGTCATAGAGGAAATGGGCCTTTTGAGACACCATACAAGGGGAACTACCTGCACAGTGTCCCCAGCAGAAATCGGGATTCAAGACATGGATTACCCTGGTCCTTGCCTCTGGTCAAGGCACCAAAACCACAATCAAGCCAGCTACAAGAGGATATCCCCATGCATTGTCTGGAATCTTCCCCTCACGAGGACTGACCCAACCTCATTCTGATTAGCCTGAGTTATCTGGTGTCACATGTGAACATGAAAGGAATCTAAGCACTTATTAAATATGCATTTCCCTTCCTATTAACATAGTTCCATCAATATTTTAATGCCATGTTGCCTTTTAGATTGTTTGCCTACTGTAACATGAGGTCCCTACTGGAGCAGACACCACAGAAATTGACGAGTTTACAGACGACATTTATTTCAGTATGAGGAGTTGTCATCAGTGGTGATTTTCTGCTGCAAATGCTTACATTTCATCATGAAATAACATCTCCAATCCCTTCTACCAATAAAGCAAATGGGATAGCATGAAGGTGTACAGAGTAGGGCTGAAGGTTCATATTCAAGCAGCAAAAGGTAATTTTTTTATTGCCAAAGAGAGCTAACTTGTGATCAAACTTAATTACGTATATATAAGAACATATTTAACCCAGTACAAATGTGCTCACTCTATTGACATACATCAGGAGGAAATTTGATACTTGACTGGTTTTGGGGTGAAATTCATGTCTATAGGAAGTTTGTCTGAGGGTTTTATTTCCTGTTTTTTACAATCTCTTTCTCATCCTGTTTAGTGTTTTTGCTCTCCTCTGGTTATGGAGTAATCATCCTGAAGTCCCAGTCATTTGCCTGAAAAACAATAGCTGGCAGTTATTGTGCTAAACAGCCCATTATGTTATCCCTGCCACAATGCATGGTGTTCTCAGTTATTGCACTTGATAGGCGTCATTAAGGTTCTTGTGCTGTTAGTCACTTTCCTGATCTTTCATGTTTCTTCTACTCAGGAAGCAGCTTTTCCTAGAAACAATCAAAGAGAATAAAACCAGATTATATCCAGCACCTTGGGGTAATGGCATCTAACATTCAAATCCCCCATTTTTTTTTTGGTTTTTTTTAAACTGGTAACTCCAATTAAAAATGTGACTTTGTGCTCACACAAAGTCATTCCATAGAAGTCTACAGAACTAATTAAGAAACATTGTTCAGTCAGTAATTTTTAGATGGCACATTGTAAGAGTCTGAAGGACACTGTATTATTATGAGCTGGGATGTGTTAATCGGACTGGCACAGACCTGCCCATCTCAAATACTGTGAGGTGACTGTGTACCATCCACAAAAAATTTTTGATGATGCTGTGGGTGTGTGAAGAGTAAGACAGACTTAAAGCTCTGTTTGAGGGATGGACGTGCAGCCACCATATAGGGAAGGAGACCTTCCCATTTGCCGGGTGAAGCTCTCTCTTTCCTCTTGCTGTCGAAGTCCCTGGCATGCGTTGTGCAAAGCAAGAGAAAGCAGCACGAGAGGGTGCCGCGTGGGTCAGTAGCACCCACATTCATGAGGAGTCAGCAAGGGTCTGTGCATGTGCTGGGACACATGTGCTCATTGCTTCATCTTGGTATCTAGATTCCAACCTGGAAAACAGAGGTTTGCTGAGTCAGCTCAAATCTAAACTGCTTAGACTCTTTGAACCAGACAGCCTTGCCTTTGGTGGGAAAGCAGTATGTAAAATGCAAGCCAGTTTCCCCAGGAAAAAAAGTTTGAGACCACAGGAAAGAAAAATCAGGTTCATGTCACTTCCTCAAACACCCTCTCTTCAGAAAGTGCCACAGGTTTCTAATATCCAATCAGGAAAGGCAGATCGTGGATTAGTTTATATTGTTTCATCTCAAAATTTCACACACAGTAAACTGGATCAATCATAGTGAATGCTAAGGGTTCAAACTACAGTTGGTTTGCAATCCTAACATTAACAATTTGTTCCTAGCAACCCTAGCAGAGAAGGATCAAGAATTTAGTTAGGGCAGAATACTGCAATTTTAAAAGAATGATTCAAGATAGATGAGGCTAATCCTTACCTCATATATATTTTATATGAATTTACAGGTCTTTGGATTGTCTTAGAGAAATGGCAAGTATATGGACAAACTTTCATCTTTGCTACAAAGCTGATCAAACAGGACAGTTTTAGTTAGTAATGCAGTAATAACTTGTTTCATTTTTATTGCAGTTTATATTCCAAGCAACAGTGGGATACCAAGTACTGCATTAGCATGCACCATAAAACAAGTAAACCAAGTATACATTTCCTATCCTCCTCTACCATTAAAACTCAAAAAACTTTTCAAATTACTGTTGTTTTTCTCATGTTCAGTTTTCCTAAGAGGTTATATTTGAAGGAGAGTGAGGGATAATCCATGCCATAATTTTTGAATTAGGAAAGATTCTCAGAGAAAAAAAAAATCACAAAACCTCTCTGGGATGAGAGAGTATACACTGTATCTTTCTCTTTCAGGCACAGATTCCTCCAGAAATGACATAGCTGTGAAACTAAAAGCTTAGCACAGAAACAGCTCCTGGACACCTCCTTCTGATGCATATATTTAGTACGCAGTTATGGACATACTTACAGAAAGCGATACATAAGCAGCAGAGTCACCATCAGCTGAACCAGTGATTTCAGAGAAGGTGAAATACTTCTCCAGAAGGGTAGGATCATATTCTAAAGGGAACGTGCATGCTTTCTGTTGGCCTTTTCACTGAAAAAAAAGCCCATCTGGGAGGCTCAGCAGAACAGGGATATGCTTTGTATTTCACCAGAAGGAGAGGGTGAGCTGTGTGGCTGTGGAAAAACCATAATCCTACAGGCTGGGAAATATTCCTTCAGCTCCACACTGGTTAAGCCTCTTTCTGATATAAGCGTAAATCATCTTTTTGTTGGGGGGTTGAGAGAAGGGAAAATTTGTGCCCAGATTTCTCCTTGAGAATCCGCCAGTGCATTTGCTGTTAGGAAATGACTAAAATAAGCCTCTGCACATATGTCCTTAAAAACACTTTGACTGCATTCCTCTGTAATTATTAAGCTTCTTCAGAGTCTGTAAGCCAGTGAGAAAGGGATTAGAGGGGTTACTTTGTGCCTCTGTGCCCATAAAAATCCCTTGGCTAATGCAACACACTGCATGGAGAATCCTGAAAGCTTTCATATAATCCCTGCCTCCCAGCCGCCACCACCACTACATTCCCATTATTTAGGCACATGCAAATTTCATGCAGTGATGTGAAAGCACTCCAACATGGAAACAAGATCCACGTTATAAATCACATTTAAAAACTAACCTGCCAGTTGGAGTGGAACAGCAACACAACTGCATGATAAACCCACACTCAATTTTATGCTGTAAGGACAACCAGGAGACGTAAATTGTCAGTTAGTATCTGCTAACATTTCCTATTGTCCTGGCAGTTCAGGACAGGGATCAATTTCTATACCTGTCCTTGTAGGAGAGGTCACAATAGGACACAGATCCTGAACTGGAGTTGCATCTGAGCATAAATACATGATAGCAATGGCAGAAGAGTGATCTGCTCACTGTCACCATTCAGGAGATTTTCATGTCAGAAGAGAACTTGCAATGCTCAGTGGTGTTGCACTGAAAATAAGTCGTTGTATCATAGGCAGCAGTAACACAGGACTGGAAGCTATCTTCTGGGTCACAGAGTCTGTTTCTAGTGCCAGCATGATATTATGTAATGCCTTTCACTAACCCATCTCTGAGAATCCTAATTTTTTTAAAGGCAACATTTCCTCACAATATATTCAGGGAGGAATCCTGGACTGTGGAAAGGTTTGAATGAAGCACTGCTGTTAAACCCAAGAACAGCTGTAAACATCCAAAGTGAACAGCTTCCAGATCGTGATGTTAAAGCAGAGAATCAACTGTCAAATGTGCATTAAAACAACATCTGCAAGACAGGATCGAAAAATCTCCTTTGTGGAGCCGACCGTTTACAAATACTTCCTGGGTATACAGGAACCTCGCTCCACTTGGCAGAAGTCAACTACGAGGGCCAAACCATGCCTGGAGGAGCTGGGGAGGAGGTTGCTTGTCATGCACGGGCTGTCTGCAAGCAGAGGGAAGCCCATCAGCTGCTCGGTTTGCAGCGGGTGCAACAAGGAAGGTCACAGTCAGGGCAAACCAGTAACCCAGCTTTGGCACTGCCTCGCTCCCTCCCTGCCCCTTCATGTTTGCCTGTATCCCTTGGCACATCATGTCAGTGTATCTTGGTCACTATGTGTGAAGAGGAGATAATAACACCTCTTGCCTGCACATCTATTTAGGCTGCAAATGCCTTCCAACAAAGACTGTCTCTTACTTTGTTTACCAACAGTATGTAGTGCATGGGCTCAATCTTTTGTGGAGATCCTGGTCACTAATACTCATTATTATAGTAGTGATGATAAACACCGTAATCATTCAATATGAATCTAACAGTAACCAAGTTGCTTTGGCTTTGCTTCTATCAGAATAGTTATCCTAAATACATGAAGCCACAGCAGTTAGGAGCACAGAGCAGTTCTACCTTTTGTGGAATACAAAAGGGCTGCTAGCAATGTCTGGCTGCACACAGGATGCACCTTATAACACCATACAGATACGTAAGCACGCAACAAACTCACGAGTGTTCAGACACTGATCACATCTGGCTATTTAAAACTGTCATCTTCTATGCTCTGTCCCTTTGCAGATTATCCTTCATATGAAAGCTTCAAAAATAGCATCTCTGAAATACTATTTTATGACAATATTACAGGGCAAATAAGCAAAGGATATGCATTACAAACAGAACAGTCCATTATCTTTTCCTGATAAATTCACTCACCTCTTTCATTTTAAAAATAGTGAATGGCCAGGAATACCAATTCTTCCTCATTCCAAATAAAGGATTTGATGGATCCATGGTGCAGAGCAGAAGCTAAAACAGTAGTTAAGAACTGCAGTCTGATCCTAAAGCCCTTTGGTGTTTGAACAAATTCTGCTGAGACTGCTTGGCTAATTTGCTATAGTTAATTTTTTAATAGATGAGCTCCCAAAGTGACATATTTCAAACATAAAATCTTAATATACCTTTATAGTAAAGTGTATGCCATTGTTCATGGGCAAAGAGAAGGAAGCTCTGAGCTAATTTTTAAACCCAGGGGAATATCAACGGCCAGACAGCTGCTAAGGCTTTTTGCTTGATCCCTTTGCAAATTCTTATCAGCTATTCATGGCCAAAATGTGTCATGTGCCAATCTAAAATCATGCTGGAGGAACCGGTGGAAAGGGTCTCCTTTTTCATACTCCCAGCAGGCTTATGTCAGAAGGCTGTGAGGGATAACCATTGCTATTTATAGATAATCCCCCTTTGAAAGGTCACCCTTCATTGTGTGCTCATTTCACCCCATAGCTGTCCAAAAGTCATTCTCCTGCAGCTCATCCCTAAAGAGTATTTTTTAAGCAGATAAAAATGAAATAAATCATGCAATAAAGCAGAAGATAGTGTTTGTTTTACAGCTGACAGCCCAAGAAATGCATGGCACTCACATTATCTTCTGTGCTTTTAATTACAACATAGGCAGGATTATTTTGTTTGAGTTTTTTTAACAACTCCACTCTCTTCATCCAGGAGCAGGCACGCACTTAACAGATTGTACATTCCTGATAATAGGACTTTTGGGCACTGAATCACTTACTTTATCATGAACTACTCATGTGGAATCAGAGTCACTTAAAAGCCCAACAAACTGCAGCTTGCAGCAAGTCGGGGAGAACAACGGTGCGTGCTCTGCAATTCTCAGCACTTCTGATTCTGAGAAAACGAACAAAGTAGCTCCCACATTATGAAACTAAGCTTTCATGCTTTCTATATATTTGAGTGGTCATCCTGAGCTAAAAGCTGACTGCTTTTCCTGCTTTCCGCTGAGACGCAAGTTGGAGGAAGCAAGTGAAGAGATGACAGCACTGAGCACTAAAATAAGAGAGGCATTGAACAGCAGAAAGAAAAAAAGTGTATTTTTATCCAAAGCAGTGCACAGCAGTACACCAACACACTGATATTTTCTTTATTTCAACACCATCAAAGTTCAATTAATGGAAACTAGGGGACTGTCCCTGTGGCAAGAGATCGAAGCAGAGAAGAAGAAATATGGGTAGGGAGGGGAGATAAAACAGGGTGAGGTTTTGTGGAAGAAGAGGCCAATGTCACCTGAAAAGAAATGGGCAGGGGATTTTAGAAGATCTGACTTAAAAGCACAGAGAGAACACATAACGTTTTGCTCAAAAAAACTCTCTTGTGCTGCTATCCTTCTTAAAAAGAGGCAGAAGAGCGATGCCTTCTCATCACTCTTCTGAGAGAGGGCAGACAGGGATGTGGGTCGACTTTCCTCAGGATCGACAGTGCTGCCTTTTGCTGAGCTTTATCATCATGTCAAGCAAAATGGAGCACGATACTGCCAGGAAAGCAAAACAGCTTCAGGTTATGAAGAGCTCTGCCAGAAGTTGCTCTTAGTGCTGTTATTGTGTCTTTTGTCCTGATTAAATTTTGAGTATAGATGGCAGGATTTTTTCCATGGAAAACAATGGCTAGACTGCTGAAGTGGACAAGGGAATTGGTGATCTCACCACAATGAAGGTAATTCTGTAACATATTTCAACAGCTTCGTTCTTGCTGTTCATTAAATAAGGCCTAGCTTAGAGGCAGTTTTTGCATTTTTGGACTGTTTAAACAACTAAATCATTAGTCAAAGCAATAATTGCATTAAGAAACAGAAAGCACTGAAGTTCTTCCTCAAAAGAAACTTAAAGGATTAATGAGATTGTGTTTGAACAGGAAAAACAGGACTATAGTTTTTGGACTATTCATGCAAATGACTCATCTACAGGGAAAAAAAATAAAAAAAACAAACCAGCCTGTAAATGTCTGATTATTGGATGATGATTTTTGTCAGCTTCCACTAAGCAGATTATAATTCCAAAATTTCTTTATGGATCTCTTCCATTTTTTTTCGATAGGCATATGGGTTTAACTCAGCCATATTTATCATTTGAAGTGCTACTCTGGATACTGTGTGGTTGGAATTTTAAGTTTAGATAGGGTTCACCTCAGCTAACTGCAGCCTTGCAAAATTGAAGCCTCTAGTCTGAGACTGTCATCATCTATGTTATTTGAACAGACAGTGCAGAGAACATTGTTCCTCTAGAGGGTTCATCCCATCTCTGTTCTACACACTTAATTTTTGATTATGGATTGAGAGCAACCCTGAAGGAAAAAAAGCTTGAGGGTTTGGGTTGACGAAAAGCCCAACACAAGCCAGTAATGTGCACTGGCAGCCCAGAAAACCAACCAGGTCTTGGGCTGCATCCAAAGCAGCGTGGCCAGCAGGTCAAGGGGGGTTATTGTGCCTCTCTACTCTGCTCTGGTGAGACCCCACCTGCAGTGCTGCATCCAGCTCTGGGGTCCTCAACATAGGTAGGACATGGACCAAGTTGGACCAAGTCCAAAGGAGGACAACAAAGATGATCAGAGGGCTGGAGCACCTCTCTTATGAAGACAGGCTGAGAGAGTTTGGCTTGTTCAGTATGGAGAGATGAAGACTCCAGGAGTCAGAGCTTATAGACCCTTCCATTAGAAAGCCTACAAGAGGTCTGGTGAAGGACTTTATACAGTGGCATGTAGCGATGGGACAAGGTGAAATGGTTTTAAACTGAAAGAGTGTAGGTTTACATTAGATATAAGGAAGAAATTCTTTTCTGTGAGGGTGGTGTTAACCTGAGAAAGAGTTGTCCACAGTTATGAATGTCCCATCCCTACTAATGTTCAAAGCCAGGTTGGATGCAGCTTTGAGAAATCTGGTCTAGCAAAAGGTGTCCCTGCCCATGGCAGGGGGGTTGGAACTAGATGGCCTTTAAAGGTCCCTTCCAACATAAACCATTCTATGATTCAAAGAAACATCCTTTGAAAACACTTGTAACTCTTAGCTATCTACAGAGGGAACATACAGAGCCCTTTGAGAAAGCATTTGTCTCTTAGAGGGCTGAAATACCATCTTCTGTAGTCACTATTAAATTAATACATCCACATCAAGGTTGACGGCATTTTGTATCTATGACAAGTAGGGAAAAGGATTCTGTTATGCTCGGAGTCTCCCTTCCCTGAACTGACAAGTAGGAATGAGAAGAGAGGTGATGAATTCTCTCACCTGCACTCTGCCTGTAGGAGTCAGAGGTCAGCAGAAAGGAAATGTGTTCTGCTGTACTTGTACCTTAGCTTACCTTCCTTTTCTATAGATGGGAGGAAGGAGGGAACAGACTAGAAATCTCTGAATAAAACATCAATCTAGTTTTAATTTTGTCTGAATTAGTCTTGATTTTAGATAACTTATTATTGAGAAAACAATTCCTCATTGTTAAGAGAACAGCATAGCTGGAGAGTTTGTCACAAAATGTGTCATGACCCAAGAGCCCATGTGACTAGCATTAAGGCCTTGTCTTTCCACTTGCCAGTACAAAGCTTGTGGAAGATTTTGAAAGACAATTTAAATACACAAAGAAAGGCATTAAGTGGCACCTAAACAAGTAAATGTAGACATAGTGAGGCTTCTCCTCTCATTAAGACCATGTATCTCACTCTGGAAGGTTTTTATTCAAAGTAAAAGCGTGCTAGTCACGGCTTCAGGAATTATGTCTTCATCTTGCATTCCCTATCAAGACCTCCTTGCAGACAAAGGAACCTCTACTAGACCCCCAGGATAAGTATGTGAGGCCAGCCAGAAACCTACTCTGCATGGTTTTGCCTATGTTTAATAGGTCAGTAGGTGTCTTCTTCCGCTGGAGTAGTGGAATGACAGTACAGCTGATGTCTCATACTCCCAGGCAGTACTTAGTATACACTCAGCTGTTTTTGTATCATCTTCCACTCAATCTTTAATATCAGTGGGGTAGGAGACTCTTTCTTTCAATATTGCTTCCAAATCATTAGCAGCCACATCACTTAGAATGAGGATGAATGATTGTAAGATGTTGGTTTGTCCTAATCTGATGGAAGAAAACTGCCTCAGAGACCTGGAGATGATGGTTGACTTTGAGCTGTTAAAGTGCCCAACAGAGAGTCCTCCTCATAAAGAATACAAATTTGGCTTCCTGGTGGGGTACAGCAAAGTCTGTTTTTACTCCAAGATGAAGTACACTTTCTCCCTTGCCCTAAGAAATAGACAGGAGTATTTAACAGAGAAGAGCATAATTTCTGGGTAACACATCATTATTTCAAATGGTCCAGAGAGTTCCATACAACTGTAGTTCTCAGCAGGCAAAAAAAGCATCTGTCAGTCTTCTATTACTGTCAGTTAGTCTCTACTGTCAGCTAGAATCACCAGTGCACTGTAGACTTTGGCATAAATAGCATCAAAATATGCTGAGGGTCACCTAATCGAGAAGGTACCTTTAAAAACTCTGTTGGTTTTGTTAGCATTTTGCAGAAAACTGCCTTGATTTTTTTTTTTTTTATTCTACGAGTATTTTGGGCTCTTAGATTCACATGCTTTGAGATTTTGTGGATCCTTCTGTCTGTCTCCACTTTTCCATCTCCAGTGAATCAGTTAGAGTCTCAAACATGGAGGTGTTTCTTAATTTATTCTTTGGAGTTAAGCTGTGGTTTGCTCTTTACTCTTGAACAAAACACCAGCATTTCATCAAGTCTTTGGCCTTTTCAATCCCTGCCCTGATGTGGGCACCTCACATGGGAGGATACACGAAACACGATTTTACACCCACAAAATTCGACATACACTTATGCCGTGATACAAGGCTGCCTTTGTCTACCAATGTCACCAACAGGCTGTTAGAAAACTACTCTTAGAGAAATCGCAAATAGTTTACATTTTAACACAAGATTTCTGTTCGAGGAAACGATTACCTTATTTTAAGCTCTGGACCATTTTAATTTCATGCATCTAGCTTTAAGCATTCACTCTGCTGTCCAGTGCTGAAAACAAGCAAAGAAAAAAAACCCTGTCTTGCCTTGCTGTCATCCCAACCATTTTCTTTTGATCTTTCAGCAGGTGGGGTGTGGAGCATGTGTGTGGGGGTTAACAGATCTTTAACAAAAACAAACAAATTTTAAAAAATAATGACTTAACAACTTCCTAAGGTCTACCTGATCTGTAGCTCATACATGATATTTTACTTTGCTTACTCTACTATTTCATCTCTCATTACGTATATCTTAATCATGGCATGGAGGGGATGTCTAAAGATTATCTAGTCTAATCCCCACACACACTATGATAGGTTGACCTGGAGGAGGTTGCACAGGATCATGTCCAGGGAGGTTTAAACATCTCCCGAGGAGACACCACCTCTCTGGGCAGACTGTTCTTGTGTTTTTTCACTTTCTAGGCAAAGGACTTTTTCCCCATAGTCAGATGGAACTTCCTGTGTTACAAATTGGGCCCATTGACCCTTATCCTGTTACTGGACACCACTGAAAGGAGTCTGGCCTCATCCTCTTGACACCCTCCCTTAAGATATTCATATGCATTGATACTATCCCTTCTCAGTCCTCTTTCTCCAGGCTAAACAGGCCCAGCTCACCTGGTCTTTCCTTATAAGATAGATGCTCCTGTCCCCTAAACAACTTTGCAGACTTCTGCTGAATTCTTTCCAGGAATTCCTAGTCTTTCTTGTCCTGAGGAGTCCAGAACTGGACATAGGACTCCAGATGTGGCCTCAGGCTGAGTAGAGGGGCAGGATCACCCCCTCATCCTGCTGGCAATGCTCTTCCCCAGGATCTCATTGGCCTTCTTGGCCACGAGGACAAATTGCTCGCTTATAGGAATCTTGTTGTCCACCAGGACCCCCAGGTCCTTTTTCACAGAGCTGCTTTCCAGCAGGTCAGCCCCCAGCCTGTGCTGGTATGTGGGGTTATTCCTCCCCAGGTGCAGGACCCTGCATCTGCCTTTGTTGAATATCATGAGGTTCCTTTCTCCTCAACTCTATAGCCTGTCAAGGTCCCTTTGAATGGCAATAAAGCTTTCTGGTCTATCAGCAACTCCTCACAGTTTTGTATCACCAGAACATTTGATGAAGGTACACTCTGTCCCTTCATCCACATCCTCCATTAGTAAGTTGAACATCTGCATCAATACTCCACAGCAAGCCTGACAGCTGAAATTTAAACCTTTGGGTTTTTTCCATATTATGTCTCAGAATGCCTTTAGAGTGCTGGGAATGTATTGGCAATTTTTCTGTCTTACGAGGTCTTCTTGGAGTGCTTTAGAAAATATGCCAGAGCTTGAGGAATGTGATTCACAGATTTCTATTTTCTTTAATATGTAACCTCATGCATGTACAAGGCTGAACACTGCCCATAATTGAGTCTGATCTCTACAATCATAGGCAACACAGAACAAAATAGTGATATCCTGTCTTTCTATAAAGAATAGTCTCCACCTTCCTATGGAACACTATGAAATGGAAAAAGGAAGACAGATAAAGCTCTTAACATTTTGTGCTGGCAAGAGGTACAAGATCACAGAAGCTGATTTATAGAGGTTTTAAGATCATGGGCAAGAGATATAATTAGTTTCCCAGTAGGCTTGATTTTAACACCCATCATGATTTTTTCCCCTCCGGGTTCTCTGCATAACATTAAGCAGCTCTGTAATAAAGTTACATCAATACAAAACAATAGCTGCACTCTGCCTCTGTACACTGTGGTTGCCAGCCACCAGCTGAATGTAAATCCTTCATGTCATTCATAGCTCTGCATGTTTGGAAGAAGGACTGAGTTCAAGTTAACACTGACATTATTAAGAATGACAGGTCCCATTTTTAACCGTCCATCCACTTGATGATGTTATTTTTTTCACTGCCCTACAGAACCAAGATTCCCCCCAGTGACAATGTGCAGTACTGCTAAAATTCAGTTTTCCTCATGGTATCATGGCCACAGCAAACCCAGGAGAATAAGGCAATCTTTGTGCAGATATGTGCAGGTCACACCACTCTGCCACTCTACTCTGCTTCACTTTTGTGTGCAGGCAAGGTAGTGAAATATGTGAGATGTGAGAGCATGACTCTTATTATGATATTTGTGTCTGTGTCTATACTTACAAGAACTGAGTGGACAGGCAGAACAGAGGGTTGGTGTGACAAGCTCATATACATTCACAAACAAAAATACAGAACTGATAGATCTAATTTTAGGCTTACCAGAAATCTCTTTATAATAAGAAGAACAAAATAAATGTTCAGCTCACTAGTAAATGGAACTTTTACTGTACCAGCAAGATATCATTTTTAATATGCATGGCTCTGGACTAAGACAAAGAAGGTGCTGTGTGAAGTCTGATCTTATGAAACACATTAAAGAAACTGAGAGACTGAGTAAGTATCTAGTCCAGATCAGACACAGTCATCCTGACCCTCTGTGGGCTTACAGTCACATTAGCAACTGTCATCCTCATTGGAAATACTTTAAAATCAGTGACTAACCAAAATAAGTTACTATGGTGAGTAAGCCTCAATGAACAGAAGCCATAACATCTAAAGTTACACGTACACATGTGAGCTGAGGAAAGTGGCCATTTACATCCTTGCTTGTCAATAGCGAGACAAAGGCAAATTCATTCATCATGCCTATATCAGGTTTCTGATCTGAGAGGAGAGGACGTGAGCTCTAAACTTCCTAAGTCTCTCCATTAACTGTAGTTACCACCTGGCATGTAGCCTTCTGTACTTTGGATGTGGGGAAATTTCATTTTGTGCATCAAGGGACAAGTCTCCAAAACGTAATGCTTCTGGTCAAAAAGTGTGTTCTTCATCCCAACAACTCAAGCTGTTGCACAGAAGCAGCTGTGTCACAGCCATTGTTGAGGCACATTTCCAGGATTGCACAACACTGGTTTGCAGTAACAAGCTTCTGCTTAGGTATCTACAGCATGTCAGATCTGTAACTAAAGCAGACACCAACCCACAGCAGGAAGAAAAAGAAAAATCTTGCAGACATGACACAAGCAAGTGTGAAACATTCAAGACAGGTTTTTTATTCTACCTGTTACCTAATTTTACTAATGTGTTGGCTGCTTACAAGCTTTGAACCAGACTTATCACAAAAGAGTAATGTCACAAACTTGGTCCCTGAGCTGGAAAGCTTTTCAGTAATATGTATTTGTTATCACTTCAGTAGCTCATAGTAGTTAACATCTGACTGAACTTTCTATAGCAAAGAACCAGATTAAGAAATATTGCACCAAGGACTGAAATACTATGTGTCTTTTTTCTTTATTGACAAATTACTGTGATGATAAGCACTGGCAGATATATCAGAAAGCATTTGAAGGAAGGAAAATGTTATATTTACACAAAATTTCATCATTCAGTTTAGTCTTAGAAACCAAAGGAAAATCAGAGGTAATGGAAGTGAGTGCAGCTGTTATATTTATTTAGTCCCATGGGCAGTGCCATGACAGACACTGCTGTAAGAACAGTTTTCGTACAACATTTCATGTTTCCCATGGAGCCTATCATTCCCAAACAGCTTTTTTGTCACTCAGCAATTTTTATAATCAGAGCCTTACCCATTTTCACATTCTGCATTCTAATACATCTCCTGCTATAATGTTAACTCACTAGTAAATAAATTAAAATGGGATCTGCTTCCTCTGTGAAGTACTTGATTCCTTCAATGCACTGGGTTCATACTAACTTTTTCCTCTGTCTTTATGTGGGTAGATGAATTCACGGACCATGATGCTTACACAAAAATTGTAAGAAGCAGAAAATTATGAGATATGTATTAAAGTAAACTTAAATTCATAAATGTACCCTAGAAAGGCTTGTAGGTAGTTTTGTTGTTATTTGTGAACTCAGGGTTTTGTTTTCCATACACACAACTCTAGCCATGATGACATCTTCAGTGGTACTAGCTTTAACCAAGTTTGTTCCTTGCCTCCTGCCTCTATCAATTTCTTGTTAATCTTACAAAATGCTGCAGGGAAAAAGATAGGTCTTTCTTGCCAGCTGCTCACAGCCTGTTGTCAATACTTTCTCATGGCTAATATTTTTGCACTAAATTACAGCTCTATTAAATCTGGTCCAGTAAAACAGAGATACAATATTAGAAATAACACTTGGGACATCCTAAGTGTATAAAATAGGGATTGCGTTTCTTAGAGCTAGGGCTAATTGAACCTGTCAGATAGCAGGAGGTGTTCATTTTCTGGAAGGCCTTGTTACACAGTAGAGAGAGCCTCTTTCAGGGTGCTCTGCTGGGATGACTTAAACATCTGGTTTAGAAGAAGGTAAATTGCCAACTAGACTTGCCTCCATTCTTTTGGCAGGGAGCCCATCTGCCCACCCTTTTGCATTACACTTAACTTTATATACACTTAACTTTATCAGGGGTGAAGTTAGTTAAGAATCACCCTTGTCTTTCACAAAAAATGACTGAATTCAGAAAATTCAAGAGCAGCACAGATCCATGCAAGATCTAATTTTATCCCAGGAGGCTGAATAAATGTATTCATCTGTATTTTTACAAGCTTTTTTTGCTAGAGCTTTGGAAATAGAGCAAAGATCTTAATCATAGTTCAACTTGCCCATGCCATTCTAAAAAGATAGATGTCTTGACACTCTCAAATAATGGAATATTCTGTTTGGTCTTAGTCATGATTATGCATAACGCACTGGAGCAGAACTTCAGTGCCCTGTACAAGGAGCCTACTGGAAGAAACACAGTGAATGTCATTTACTGATGTAAAGCTTACATCTCTGACTGTCACAGTGTTGGTAGACTGATTTATCTGTCCTTTGGGAAAACTCTGGGATGGGATTTGAAAGGTCACTGATATCAGTGGATGTCTGTGCCACATTCTGAAATACAAAGAGCAAGATATTTTATGGAGGATCAGAAAGGAGTTGCACAAAAAAGATTTGGTGATCATATCTGTGATAGCAGAAATATTCTACATAGACTCTTAATATGCTGTCTGTAGAGTTACAATCTGTACAGAAAAATATAAAAGCAAGAGATAACAGGAGTAAATACTGCTTCAAGTCAGCACACCATCTCTTATTGACCAGTACAGAGACTGCTGGACTAAAGATTGTAGCTGTATTCACAACCCTGGGGAGTTTTCCTTGTGAATTCGGGCAGCACAGCTGCTTTAGGAGATTGCTGGGAAGCACAAGAGGGTTTCTGGTGTCTCAGGCCCTCCTCATGAGGGGCTGGTAGTCACTGCCCTCCTGGGAGCCAATCTGGTCCCGTGAGGTCTGCAGGCTTTGTGGTGCCATCCACTGGGCCCCACAGCAGGTCCCTCCCTACCCTTAGACATTGCTGAAGCAATACAGCAGGAAGGACCTCAAGGAGAGGTTCCTCTCTGGTTTATCTGTCCTTTGTTCCTGCTGAATTTGCAGGTAGGACAGATGGTGGTTGCAAGGTGACAGACACTTCAGGTGGCACTGGTACGAACTCAAAACATCCTTCAGGAAAGAGAAAATAAAAGACACCCATGCTGTTCACAGTGCTAGGGAATATATCTCAAATTAACTGCTATTGCTATTTGTGTAAGAATGATAACTTGGTCATAAGAAAAAGAAGCAAACAAACCAGAAATGTCTGTGCTGAAGACAGTGGGTTTATACCATCAGCCTGATTATCAGGAAAACTCAGGTCAGAGTCAACAGAAAATATGTGGTAAAAAATCTGTGCTTCTGAAGGTGTGAGCTCACAATAATTGAGTTACATTTCTAGGAAACAGGCAATAAACAACCTCATATCAGCTTCTTTGTGAAGTAAGGCACAAGCTTGAACACAAAGAATGCTCTGGATATGCCCTGAGTAAGTTTGTTCTGTCATTTTTAAGCAATGGTCCTACACTGAATATAAATGCATAGATAACTCCAAGCTGTTTGATTTTATCCAAAAGGCAGTTGCTGTTTGAATAGAGACCTAACCACAAATGACAGAGCTGGGAAGCAAGTAGAGCAAAACCCCTCTCAGCAGGTCCTCCTTAGATTGGCCTGTCTGCACTGTAGGGGCTGTACCCATGGCAGTGATTTTAGTCAGCAGACATGGGAGAAGACAAATAATAGAATTTGTCTTTTGTTTGATAAGAGGGAATAATTACTTTTGTGTCACTAGGAAGGGGAATTTTCGGATTTTCCTGTATTTTAGGATTTACAGGCCACTGGACATCAGGAGTTCTGAGATTTTATTGAATGAGACACACAGCAATAAACTGTTCTGAATGAATTAGAATTTTATGGGAGTTTTGATTAGTTATGCATTTTGAATGTTTCGGGATTGAGTAGTTATGCATTTTGAATGTTTCGGGATTGAGTAGAAGTAGTGTATTTTTCCTTCTCTCTGTATACCCAGTGTTTCTCCACAATTCTTTCCAAGATTCAGCCATGTCTTCTAAACTCCCCTCAGACATTTTGAAAAATATTTCTCCAACACAATTGCCCTAATGTAGAACTAAGGACAGGAGTTTCCACCATCTGTAGTGAGTGGTAAAGCTCCCATCAAACAATGCCTTTGTTTCCCATTAGGCAATAATGGTCTGGTGGGGGAAAAAGGGTAGAGTCATAAAGGAATTGTGGAAAAGTATCCCTACAGGACAAAGAAAGATTTCCCTTCCTAATGAGACCAAAGGAGAAAAGCAGCTGCTGAAATAGTACTGCACCCAACAGGTTTGAACTACATAGAGAAGTCCTGCACTTGTGGAATGCAATCCACAAAGCAACCCTGCAAATCTCTCACCAGTGTCAGCTTCTTGAGCTTTAACACGAGGGCATGTGTCACAAGGTCCTAATCATCCAGCCTATGTCAGCAGATCTCTAGAAATTTTACTCATCTACTAGACTCTTACTGTACAAGTCATTGAGTTCTGCAGGTTTCTAAACAGCTTTTAGCTTGTTTGCCCCTACATTAAATGCAAGATAATGTATCTGACTGTTTAAAGGTTTTATTGTCAAGACATAAAACCTTTTACAAATTATTGTCTTTTACTTTCCAGGTTGTAAAGTGTTTGAATAAGCAAATCTGATTTGATTTTACCTGACGCCATTGCTCCATGACTAATTTACTTTTATTGTGTCATAAATGAACTCCATGGCCTTTTTACTCTTAGTTCCAAGTGCATTTTTTATGAAAGCAGTCTATAAAGTTTTGTTTGTGGAGCAATAACACTGAGCATGTTGGCATAAGTTACAAAGCCCTAAGTGGTCTGGGACATGTTTTTTTCTTTGCTTTATCTTTTAAGCCATTGAATTCACCTGGAGTGTTTCTGCTGTCAGTTCCAGTTCCAGTAACGGACAGGAAAATATTTGCCAGGAAAAATGCTCAGCTCTAGCACTTGTTTCCAGCTGGACTGCTAGTCCTGCTAGACTTTAGGGCACAGAGCAAAGCTTTTTTGTGTTTCTTCATAAGAAAATCCACGTACTTCTTATCTTAGGAGACTTAGTGGGGAAATTGGTTACATGTGAAGTTTCTAGAGGGCTTTTGTGCCCCTGGATATTAATTAGCGTCATGATTTTCTTTTCTCTAGAGTTGTTGGTAACACGTTGTGAATTATTTATTACATTTTTTTGAATGTAAATCCAACCAGATGCTTGGGCAGTGGTCACCTGCTTTATAGATATGAATGTCAATAAATAAATAAATAGCTGTGAGTGCCTCTCTGTAGACAAGGTTCAGGAATTATCACAAGAAAAGAGGTAAAAACAGAGTAAATATTTTGACACTGAGAGTCTTTTTGGCTGATGTAATAGTTTTTCTTTTCCTCAATATCCTCTGAATTCTTTTGTGATATTTCCTAATAAACTATGTCAGTACTGTACGTGGCAAGTGCCATTTTCAGAAGAACACTGAATGGATTGCACTTTGCGAAGTGCCAGGGACATACTGGTTACAAGGACACACCCTACAAAACCAACTTCCACTCAAAATATTTTACCTTCAAAGTCCAGGTACAAGATCTCGAACTTCATAAAGAAAATTTTATACTACAAATATAGCCTTCTGTTCTCTGTGCAAGTGATCCAAGAGCAGACATGGGTACGTTTACTCATCATTTTCAGCTGTCCAGCAAATACTCCCTGTGAATGTATTTCAGGCTACAGGTGGTTCATGAACTATTCAACTGTTTTTGAGTATATGCTTCTCTCAAGGCTCTGACTCACATTCACTAAGCAAACAGCTGTGGTGGCTAAGACCTTACTGCCTCTTCTCCCCCCATCCCAGCTGTTTGTTATTGACCCTCTGCCAGAAATTCTTGCTTCCGTTCCAGATACAGCAAAACCTGCTGCACCTCAGCTGCTCCAACTCATAATCTGGTGTCTTACTGCAAAACAACTTCTATTGCTCAGTTAAGCTCATGTACAGAGCTGTAAAATGGAACAGCTGAGGTGCAGTAAAATGTTCTATTCTGCCAGCTCTTTAGCTGGGAGCCATATCTTCTTGGAAAAAGTGCTGATTTAACTAGTTCAGTAAGACCCACCAAGGCTTGCCTGTCAGTGTTCTCCTGACCATGTATTGGCACTGCATTGCTTTCAGGTGTCTAAAAATGTTATAAACAAAGTTAAGAAGTTTTGATGTCTGTAATAGCACCAACTACAGTAACAGCAGACCATTGGACAGCTTTTGTCACCTGCAAGGTTGTTATATATATGAGTATATTCACTTAAAAAGTAGAAATTCTCTACTCTTCAAATAAGCAAGCACCTACAATTCATTGAGCAGCAAAGATGTACGAACATATGAACATAAGTCAATCAGAATTTGCAAAACTATTCTCAAATGGTTTTGCTCACATCTATCTCAAGCTTAATTGAAATATAAACTATTTAAAACTGGCTGGGGGGAAAAATAGCAAATTAAAAGAATACTGTGGAAATAGCAAGGGCACAAATCTTAGGCATACACTAAGAATAAAGTGAAACCATGCATTTATTCATATCAGGTTTCTGAATATAAAATATTAAAGCAGACAGGAAAAAAATCTTGGTGTTTTTTAATCTTTTCAGAGTAAGTGAAACATGCAAAGGATGTTTGTGCAAAAATAGCTACTCTGACTTGGATGACTGTTAGGTACAGTAAATATTTTCAGGAATATTCCATTCAGGCCTGCCCTGTAAATATCTGTGCACAAGGGAAGATCACACACAACACATATCACTCTGTCCCTTAACTGGATTACACAAGGAATACAGCAGCTAAAAATTTGGTCAGATATGTACGTTTCCACGGGAAGAAAATACCTTCTACTCCAATCAAAGTCAATCTATTACTATACTGCAAAAGGTGGAAAACATCCAGACAGAGAATTCCCAGGAGATGAATCAGTTGTTCTTTATAAATATGACAGTAAAACTGTACCACTGTTGAATTAACACTTGCCAGACAAACAGGTCAACCACCGAAACACAGCCCAATTTGCATTGTTTTACAAACATAATGTGCTGTGAAGTAGATTAAAGCAGCTGTTGCTTAGAATCAAACTGAAGAGAAATTCAAATGATTTATACTGTTAGACTTTTCTACATTAACAGCTGCTTCAGACCTTTTGCCTTGAGGGAAAATACCGATGAATTTTGCAATATGGAAAGCACAATACATTGGACTTCAATAATTGGAAATAACAAAGTTTTTAACAGGGAAAGATTAATACCAATGATGATGCAGCTTAATAAGATTTTCATGGAAACAAATTACTTTTCCTAGCATGATCACAGCTTGGGATATAGGCATGTAGGATATATAATTACTCTGATTACAGGGAAAATTGAAGAAATTTGACTATAATTGCCGTTTAGCTAGTTGTCCTGAATATGAGAGTCACCATACCTATTATCGCAACAGCAGAATTCCAAAGGGCAGAACAATACTGGTGACTCTCTATTCTGCTATATGGTTGTTGATTATGCTTTCAGCTAACAAGAATTAGTGCTTCCTGAAGCTAGCCCCTTCCTCCTGCATTCACTTCTTCTGCTGCTGTGCCATTTACTTTGGCTATGAGATCCAGGAAGAAAGGAGAAGGTGTACCCAAATTTATTATTTACCTTCAACAATTTTTCTTTGTTGCGTTATTGCCTCACTTCACATTTACTACAACTTTCCATGCAAAAAATCTATAAGGCAAAAAATCTTTTATTTGTTCCTAGAGCAAGCTGAAGTCTTTAAAGCAACAAGTTTTAGGGAAAAAAGTGTATTTTATCTTTTCTTAAACTTTTCTTTGGACCCTGGAATTACACATTCACAGAATTAAAAAATGGTTGAGGTTGACAGAGACCTCTTGGAGATCATATAGTCCAAACCTACAACTAAAGCAGTTGGCTCAGGACCATGACCAATAGAGTTCTGAATATCTGTAAAAATGAAGACTCCACAACTCCTCTGGACAACCTCTTCTAGCTGTTGTTGCACCACCTTCACAGTAAAAGTATTTTTTCTTATGCATATAACTACACACAGTAAATGCAGATACATTAGAACATGTAATATCTTAATTATTGCTTGACACAGTAATCTTTCTATTAAGTTTCATTTTTCTTCTACATGGTTTATGGACTCAGCCTTTTGTCTCCTGCTGTTACCCTGCCCTATAACCCTCAGTGGATCCGTTTAACCCTATTTAAGTTGAGACACTCTTTCATTTTATTCAGAGGAGGTGATTTTTTGTATTGGGAGAATAAATCCTAGAGAAACTATTCTGGTTTTACACTACATACAAATAGAATTTAGCTGCTCCTGTCTAATCTAAATTATTATGCAATTAGCATCAAAATGTGATATGATTCATGGAAAAAGCATGCAACAATTAGCAAATATACCTGGCTACAGTACATTAGCAGTCCTGGGAAAAGAAAAAAGACATAATTAATATATTTCTGTAAGGAATCATCTGATTTCCTAGTTAATTTTTCAAATTACTGGAATGATCTCATAAGGAAATTCTGGCCATTGCAACAGCTTTCCTTACTCCGTAGCTTTCATAGTACATATAATTCAAAACAGCAGGAGAATCACAGGTTTGGATAGGCCTGTGAAATCTTTCTATGAGCTCAGAATATCTGCCATCACTGTGGTTCTGTAAGCTAGAAGGAGGGGCTGAAAGTATGAATACTTTCATATCTTTTTAAAGCCAAGGCTCACCACTATCAATCCCAGGTTGGGATATAAAATTTACCATCAGAAAAAGCTGGATCACCCTGATTAGAACAGCTGGTGTTTATTTATTTATTTATGAAGAATTTGAAATGAGATTCAACTGACATTGAAACTCATCAATGTACTTCCATGGCCTTTCATGGAAGAAGTATAAGATCTTAAAGAAACACTTGATGAAGTAGACAGCTGTCAAAACAAACAAACAAACAAAAACACAAAACCCAAAACAAACAACAACAAACCAAAACAGGGAATGCCTCCCTGACATTTTATTACACAGCTACAGTTTACTGTTTCAAACTGTGTTCAAACTGCATCCCCAGTAATCAGAGAGAGAAACTAACTGATCCAAGAGATCCTCTTCTTCTCTAACTTCTAGGACAGGGCTGTTGTCATACAGTGGCATGGATTTACACACATCTCTGTATACAACTGGTGGTTGGGTGCGCTTAGAGTCAGCTTACAGAGGTGCATACAAAGGGAGAGAAGACAAGGTGGCACTTGATATGTGCTAGTTTGCAGCCACCCAGAGACCCAAGAACTAACATTCTCCAAAAGAAAGACAAACCTGTGAAGAGTGTCCATATTTATACACCAAGCACAGCTAGGGAAGCCAACTGGCAGCTCTACCTGTATGTGAGCTCCCTAGGAGAGGATCACCAGCCAGGCAGCTGCAGAAGGCTGGCAGACTTACACACACACACTGTCAACACCATTCACACAGAAAAGGGGAGGAAAGGAAGGAAAACTGAATCTAGATCTCCACTGAGATGTCCCCTGAGCAAAGTGATGATACCTCCCTGCTTCCTCCCAACTTATTTCTTCTCCCTAGGGCAGCTTTTGCAGGTCAGTAACAGACTGTACCATCTGCCCTGGCTGGGAGGAATATGGTGAAAACCCCAGAAGAACAGACATAGCCTGGCAGGGGGAAAACACTGTTAAAAAGCAGTTCTAAAAGCAAAATGCTTCGGGCTGTGGTTTGAGTCATGAGCCAAAGGACAAGGCAGACCAGCACAAACGTTATTAAGGTGGATGCATGCCCAATGCAAAGCAGCCAAAATTCCCTTTTTGGTGCCACTGCACAATAGCACAACTGGCCAGTACCTGCAGGCCAGCTTCGCAGGCAATGATGCTTTTACCTTTTAGAAAACCCGCAAAGTGCCTTCTCTGAGCATTTTCCTCCTAATGCCCTCAAGGTATTCAAGCTACAGCTGCTCAGAGGCAATGCATTTTCACACTTGCGCTCTCTTCCTTTCACCTTCCACCTCACCACCCCATCTGAGTCCTTAAGGGCTATAATTTGTTTAGTAGTTGGGTTTAGCTGCTCTAAAGAGACAAGAAAATATACCTGAGCTTTTATCAGCATGACTCACTTGAAAGTTAGTTTTCATGCCCAGCGCAATAGCTGAAGTCAGGATCCATTTTGCATGTGTTGTAAGAGGGTTCACAGCTACTGTGCTGTAGGAGGATGAAAGGGGAGCAGGCAATTACAACCCACAGGTACAGGTATCCTCCTACCCTGACAGGCTTCTGCAGAAGCCTTTTTCTGTGATTTTTTGCTCATGCATATGGGAATGACTGGATTTATAGCAGTTCTCGGGAGAGGCAGGGACTTAAGGATTTGGAGACATAAGGGCAAATTCTTCTCTTGAACCCACGTGGTGGATTGAAGAGGAGAAATTATCTGTATGAAATAAAGCCAGGTACTGTGACTCTTTCTCATAGGTAAATATTTCTTTAATTTTTTGGTATATCCAGCTGTGGCCTGTAGCAGAAAGGAATATCTCATAATGAGCTCTGTTATAAATGGCTCTGAAACACAGAGTGTTGGAATGCCACTAAAAATATTTTGTCTGTGGCTTTTGCTAAGGCTCAGCTCCTCAGGAAATACTTTCATTGTTTAATGCTGTCATTTTGTACATATCCAATATTTTTTTAATCTGTCACTGGGAATAGTTTATTTATAACATATAACAAGCTTATTTTCCAATTGCATGCTGTAAATATGTCTTAACAGTCTTGCCAAAAAAACTAACTATTCACTATAGCTGCTCAGTTATAGACATTTAACCACTTTATTAGTTTTTAAAAATACCAGAAGTATGTGTCAAATCCTCCCTTACCCCCGCCTTTTTTCCACTGAAATAGTGGATGTACAAGTTTGGGTCAGGATTTAGCCCTGAATTTGTCATTCACATCTCTCCAGTAGCAATACCAAGGGGCAGAGGGACTTAAAGACACCTACTCCATGTTTCTTACTTGCTCCTTAAAAATTTGCCACTAACCCATGATAAAAGCAACTTATGGAGCTAGAAAACAAGGAGTCTCTCCGGTCTTGCTGGGGAATTTATGGGGAGACTTCAGTGCCATCATAAGCTGTCTCTTGTTCTCCCCTGGAAGATATGAAGGAAGAAAAAAAGACCCTCTGTTTCTTAGGCCTGGGATTGTTATATAGATTGCCTGCTGAATTTTACAGCTGGCAACCAGGTAAAGCTTATAAAATGTGTTTCATAAGCAGTACAACGTAGCATGTATTCTGCCACGGATCCTGTTTTCTTGGAGGAGCTAACTGATCAAAGAGGTTTGTACTCTAAATGTTATTAAGTCTGTACATGTGTGTGCATGTGTGTGTGTCTATGTAGAGGATAAAAATGAAGCTATGTGGAGTACAGAGATCTTGTTGAAGCATTCATACATCTGCCAGCAAGTCTGCTGACAGTTTAGGGTTTTTTAATATATTTACACAGCTGTAATATATATACTTTTATGGGGAACATTTTCCGTCATTAGCTTTCCAACAGGTTAAGAAGGTTATTCATAGATATATCTACACACAATGAGCCAAACTCTGGTCTCAGCTGTAACAGTGTAAATCTGGAGTCATTAAAATCGATTGCTTTTCCTTTTTTTTTTTTTTCCATTTAACTTGTACCTGGTAACAAAAAGGAATTTGTCCTCCCTGTATTCCAAGATCCCAGCGAGAGCGCTGACCTTCTGTACTCAAGCAGATAATCTGCTGGTCATTTCTGTGTCATAGTTGTGGAAACTGCCTGACAGATCTTAGTGTGTTCTGCAGTCATATGCTTCGGCTGATAAGATGATAGGAATCAATCTTGCTGCAAGTAATGTCCAAAGGCTGTCTCTAGGACTGTTTTTAATTCACAAGTGCTGCTTCTACCTCACAAGTGTCTAAAAAATACTCTAGAATTTCCTCAGATATATAATTCTTCTGACTAAAATCCATACACACACTTTAGCCACACCGAGAGCAAATTGTCATTAGAATATCATTAAAATGTGGCTTGTGGTATGGGCCCAAAGCTGATATTGCCTCAGCAAGTGGAAATCTTTAGTAAAAGCACTTCAGTGCATAGAAAGTCATTCCAGATTTCTGCTACCATTGTAGAGACTGGAGTTTATTCTTCATTGAGTCGCTCTTTTTAACTGATATGATTAGACAAGTTTTTAGAGCAAACATTCTTTTTCAGCTGTGTCAGGAGATTTTTAAAAGCTACTTTGTCACTTGCCTTAACGTGGCGGCCTCATGGCTATAGGGACGCTGTGTCTCAGCAGTGCCTGCACTGCTGTTTCTTTTCACTGCAAGAAACTCAATGGATGAAAAGGAGCTGGGAAGGACTATGTCAAACCAGAAATACAGGGATTTCCACAGAGAATAAACTGTACTGCTTTCAGGGTCACACTAATTTATTTATGCATGAGGAAATAAGCAAAGTCATCTGAGAAACTTGGGAGGCACTCCTGTGGTATATTAGCAAATTAAGCAGGCTGTAAGGCCAGGGTTGGATGTTTGCAAAACTTGGATGTTGCCTAAACTGAATGATATCTCTATCAAAGCAACCTTTTTTCTTTGCAAAAGCTAGTTACAAAACAGTGAATTCCCACACAGTGTGGCATTCCATCTCATTGCAGGACAAGCTGCAAGACAAACACGGAAATCACTGAAGTGAATTAGACTGGAAACTATCTTCCACGGGGCCAGATCTTTTCACATATTTCTACTCTACCAGACAGAACTAAGCCCTGACTCCCCAATTTAATTCTCTCAGTAAAGCTGGAGTGAGTCCCAAATAGGTTCTAGGTTTCCAATTTAATATGGGATTTCCTTTCAATATAAGGGTATAGGATGAAAAATGGGAATGTTAGCTATTTCTACATTTGCTATACTTTTTCAATAGAAGCCACTAAATTTAGATTGAAGCATGTGCAGTTGTCCAGCCTTCCACACCCTGCTTTGCCCAGTCCTCCCACTGCTACCTCCAGCCACCCTTACCTGACAGCAACAGGGACAGGAAGGGGACACAGGCAGTGAGACAGGCTCTGGGGACCACAAAACTGTCTCTGGATGCTTAGCGCAGTACCTGTGGGGCAACCAGCAGGAGAGAGGGGTGGTTCAGGTGAGACATGGTCAGAGTGGTCTCACTGTCACTCAGTGGGCTCTGCATGCCAGGGTGCTTCCCCTAGGTCAGCTGCATGCGCTGCCCAGAGCTGGAGATAACCTGCAAATCCCAGCTGCCTTCAAGGTCTGTTTTCGTTTGCCTGAGCAAAGGTATCCCCGAGGTCTGGTTACACATTGGTTTCTGTCACATACAAAGGAAGAGGGAGGATTTTTCAAGGAAAGGTTATTAAAGTCTGTGATAAGATGCTGAGAAACCCAAACATAAACTCCCTCAAAAATAATAGTAACTGTGTGAGAAATTCTTCATTTCAAGTGTTTGTATAGTGTAGCCCTATATAATGTTACAAGCTGTAGTCCTAAGTGTCGCAATCTTAACTGTACACCAGCATGTGTTTTTAAATGTAATGCGTTTTGATGTCCTGTTTGCGTTGGACTCACTACTGTAGGACTCTGCAGGACACTGCTTACAAAAGAGATTACCAAAAATAAAAATTACAAAACAAAGTGGTGTAAGTTTCAGAAATGAGAGTAGGAATGCCTCCCTCCGGAAGTTTTTACCACAAGTACAGATATAAACAAGGCCAAAGGGACTCAGTATAAATCAAGTTATTTTCCTATTACCTTGGTAAGACAGGGGCTCAACTGCTATCCTGGTCTTATTTTACAAGCTAAAACCTGGAACTAGTTTAAATCTACTTTAATCTAGTTCATAGTTCAGGAAACAGCTGTATTGAAATGGAAATTTTTGTGTTGAGTTCTTTACCTTCTAGATGAAAAAAAACCCACATAAAAAGTAGTTCTTGTTTATGAATCATTTATCTCTCTAGAAGCATAACAAGAAAATGTAGCCTTGGAAAAGTTAGCTCCTTTCTATGCCACCAAGATGGACTCAGCTCTGGCTTTTGCACTGGCTTACAATTACACATATGTTATCAGTGGGGAGAACTGATAGGGACACTGTCAGTCTCTTTCCTACTCCACCCCCCAATTTCTAATTTATTGCACTAAAAATGTACGGTTCAATATGAGCTGCTCTTGTTTTATCTCTTTCTCTTTCTTTCTTTCTTTCTTTCTTTCTTGTAACTTCCCCAAACTTAAACCCTCTTGAACCATGAGGGCACCACATTTGTCATCCACAGCACAACTGAAAAATTACTGATATTCACCTTACCCCTGCTGTAAGTAATCTGGGCACCACTCATTGATGTCCTTAGTTTCTATTATAGTAGTTTATAGTCCCGTTCATCATCAAGGTCCCTTTAACCTAAATGCTGTTCAATTAAATATTCTGTAGCTATATATCACAGCAGAGTGTGAAGAACTGGGAGACAACATAACTTTGTCAATGTGCTGTTTGCTGGATTAATTAACTTTCACAATTTTAATGGTAAGACAGCATGCTGGTGTTACTATACTGATTTTGGTTTAGGGATATGTACAGAGCTGGTGAGGACTGGGAACTAATGTACCATGTCACTCTACATATCAATAGAAACAATCCCCGCCCCAGAATTCCTTACAGCCTCACAGGCAACACAGACAAGAGTGTACCTGGAGAACAGAGGCACGGAAAGGAGAATATTTATGGCCACAGCCACTGGCCTGCTCCTGAGAGTGAGCCTGTGCACTCAGCTACCTACTCTTGCTGCCCCAGTAGCAGAGGCAGTCTTAAGCACGTAAGAGCTGTGAAACTCAGCTCAGGCAGGCAAGCTGACATCCATCCTTATGTTGCACAAATAGACTCATGAGTGATGTATGTCCACATCAACACTTGAAGGAAACAAATACAAGCACTGCTTGTTTCAACAGCTCCTGGCTATAAGTCTAATGTAAGATAGCTTTGTACAAGATTAGGTCTAAGTTGTACCCACGGTCTCCTGCATTGCCGTGCTGCTAAAGAGCCTGATTACAGGGAGGAAATGTGCTTGAGCAAGGATTTACCACTCCAGGCAAGTGATACACTCTGGTTTATAAGTACAAATTTCCACAGATAGGAGAAGCATTTTGTTCCTCGGCCACAATAGATGCTGATATGTGCCTTAGCCGGGATCTATTGTGCTCCTTGCTGATGGCTGCAAGGTGGAATGGTAAGTGCATCCTGTGCTGGCCAACAATATCACAGTGACAGATGAGTATTATGATAATCACAAGGTACTGGATAATCACCTCTGTTACTTACCTCGCTGCTTGAGACTCAACTCTCCTCTTCAGAATAAGGAGTAATTTAACTGCAGTCAAACTCCCTGATTTTGTGCTGCTCCAGACAGGACTCTGCCCTGAACCCCCTACATGTTTTTCTCAAATATTCAGAATAAAATAAATATTTGAAGATTATGCTTCATTTTAGATAAATTGGTCATTGAATGTAGATGCTCAGTTCATCTTCAAGAAATGTGAACTACAGATCATCCAAGGTAATGGATCTGATTTATTGCTCTGTAATGTTTGGTACTCTTGTAACATGAGCAACTGCATCACTGAGATTTTTCACTGTGACTGAAATATTTTTGTAAGGGCCCAGTAAAGAGTTATCCATCATCATATATATCAATTTAAAAAAGAAATCTGAGAAAGCATAATACTAATTCTTTTTGGTGAAAAGTGCTCGGTTCAGGTTCTGTGCAGCAGCAGCAGAAGAAACAAGGGCTGTTTACCACAGCACACATCTCACAAAAGCTGCTGGTACTCAGCTGAGTGTCTGATTTCTCTGTTTGAAAGAACAGTCCACTGGGTGCAGTTAAAATGCAAAGGAGAATATAAAAAAGTGGAATCCTGTGTGGGTGAATAAGCAGTTTCTTTGAAGCTCAAATCTGACACATATTTCAGAGCTCAACAGAAGCAAAAATCGATTCTCAGATTACTCTTCTTTCTAGCTTTGGATGGACTTGAAAGGAGAGCTGACACCAGCATGTACAGACAAGTCCACAACCATTTCTGGGCCCTTTGCATTTCCAGGAACAGGCAAAAACAACTGACATGAGGAAATAGCTTGGCAGATAGAGCCAGAACACTGTCTCAGTTTTTTACTACTCTTACCTACTTCAAGTGACTGAACCCCTGAAAGACCTGGGGTTTCTGTTTCCTAAAGCTCCAGCGGAATATTTGTCCCCTGGGGAATGTTAGCTACAGATTCTAATGAGAACAGAGACAATGTGGCTCTGTCTTCTGCATCAGTAGCTCCAGGGTCAGACAAGTACAGAGACTTGTGTTATTCCTCCCCTCCTTACCTTCCCTTCAGCCAATAAACCCCCCTTCTCACTTGATGAGTAGAGGAAGAAGGAGATGGAGAGGGAAATATGAAAAAAAGAGCAATTTGTTGCTTACCCAGAGAAATTCCCCAGCAGATTAGGGCCACTGGATCACCTCTCAAGCAAAAGCTGGGGCTGATATCTGAAGATGTCAAACCAAGTGGCCAGCTTTGCAGGTGGAGCCTGAGGTTCTGCTGGTGCCCTGAGAACCTGCATGGGATGGGAACCTGGTCGAGGACACTGCTCCACAAATAACGGTGTAATTCACGATCAAGGGCTCAGCTTCATCTACCCTTGGCCATGAGATGCTGATGGCAGGCTCCCATCCTTATCCATCCTGCGGGCCATCTATCCAGGAACCACACCTATCCTTCAAACCCAAGCCCTTACTGAAAATGTTCATGTGGCTGAAGGCCTTTGAAAACCATGGGATGGCAATTTTCTATACAAAAAGCCATGCTCAGTGGTGGAAAATATTTTGTAGGAAGTTTATTCACAATTATTCCTGTTTAACTGAAATAGAAATGTATAGTGTATTATTTTGATTATCTAAGTACTGCTGCTGCGTTAAGAAAAGCAATTCGCTCAGCATCAGGGGGTTCACAGGCTCTTCCCACCACTTTACATTCTGCTTTGAGTAACATTCAAACTCAATTTAACATTTGTATCCTCTTCCTAGTGTTGTCATGAGGTAATGGCTCTCTTAATCTAAATCTTATCTGTCCAGCTGCAGTTTTTATATCTTCCTCTGACTGTGTTAGTCACATAAGATCAAAGGACATGAGAATTCAGTAAATCTTTCAGAGCTTAAGATTATAAAGGTGGAATTTGTTTTATCAGTTAACTTTATTAATGCTCTGCAGTCTGAACTGCATTTGAAATTGAAGTGAGTAGCACTCACTAACAAAAGAAATAAAATGCACCATCAGAAAAGTTTAGTCTATTAATGTCTGCTACTTTTCACTCACAATAACAGAAATAGATTAAATGTACAATAGATTAAATGTACAAAGAGTGAAGAAAAATAAAGTCTATCTCTTTATTTCTCTCCTTCTCTATCGTTGCTCAAATAAGATATTTATGTATACATTCTCATTAAAAAATTGGTTTATGACCTTTATTCAAGCAATACGCCAATAAAGGCAGAGAAATTAAGTTTATCTGAGTAGAAATTGAATATCATCGATCTATCTATCACCTTTCAGAAGGCATCAGTTGTGGAGTTTATTAGATTTTAGGCATGAACTCTACAGCAGAGGGAACAGTGAGGCCTGGATTGTGGCTGACGTTTCTGTGTGGTATGTAAATGAATGTGTGCAAGGATGTTTATGGACATGCAAGTGTGCCTCTGTAAAACATCTTGCCAGAAACTTTTCTAATGATTAGGCAGCTGACCAGCTTCTGCAAACCTGTCATCATTTGCCCAACCTCTCTCACTGCCTTCCAAAGAGAAATTTTCTCCCCAGGAAAAAGAGTGCTAATTGCTCGCCCAGCAAGGGAATTAATGACTCAACAATTATGACCAACAGAATGCATTTTGAAGATAGCCAGTCCTGAGAAATGTCATCTTTGTCAGGTTATAATTTCTGTTCTCTAGTTAAGCGGTTTTTGAATTTGGATTGTTTTTAAAAGGTGGAAGCTGAGGCAACATGCCATGTGGCTGTGGAGCTGTATCACAGGGCAGCTCGCTGCCCTTCCTGGTGGTGTGAGTGTCCAGGAGGAGGCATAGCTCCGGCAGCTGTGGTTCCAGCCTTGACTCTGCACCTTATCAAATCCACATCAGCACTGTTTAGAAGCCACAGCACAATTTCTATGCCATGTCAAAGCTCCATTTTGAAAAATGTCCTTACCAAGCAGAGCAGCTTTGCTTTGATAATCCATTACTATGCATAATTTCAGGGAGACACCAAGCAACGAGTGTTTTTTGCTGTGTGCTACAACAGCAAGAATGTGAAGAGGAGAAAGGGTTAATTTCTAACCCCCTTGGAGGTGGAGAAAGGCAAAATGGCTGTTACCCTCCATCCACAACATATGAGTCATTAACATAAAGACATGTTTATTGAAGAGCTTTTACATCATATTGAAGTGGCCCATCATGAAGGGCTTAGTATAATCACAAGTCACAATAGTCTTCCACTTCTCATAAAAGTGAGGTAACTAACCTGTGATATATTTATTCTATACAGCCAATTTTCTATCAAAGACATTTTCATATTTGATCAGTACATATCCCAAATTGCTTATAGTGTCAAATGAATCTTCAGCCTGGAGTTGCATTGAAGAGGAGTGTACAGCCTTTTACATGGGTGGCCCTTTCAGTCAAGAACAGTACACCAGTACACCTGTATTTTCCAAGACAACCAGTTGCCAAAAGCCAAAGAGAGACGACACATATTTCTCTGATTTTGTGTGATCTAGAAGGAAGATTATGTAATATGTAGATGTGATAAATTGGATTAAACCTCTGCAATGAAGAGAGAGTTGCAAGGTTTCTTTAGGGTGAGACAAGAAGGCTACAAACGTCTCCGTGTAACTCTTGGTGAAACCAGAGTAGTGTCTTCATTAAAGGCTTTTATGACCCTATCCAGCTCGCTTGTCCATGGAAAAATATCTCTGGCTCTTATTATTATTGTATGCATTAAAGAACGAGCAAATTAACTTAGTGCAATAAGAGAGAAGAGAGCAAGCAAGAACCAGAAACAGAGCCAGAACAAGTACTGGTAGATATTCTTCAGAAATGCCTGAAAAGACTTTTACAGGATGAGTGTTCCTACAGGAGAGCTTAAAAGTATCACCAAAAGAGTGGTTTCTTAACAAGTTTCTGCTGTGTGAGGGGAAATGGGACTTGCATACTCCTTTTAAACAAGTAGGTTGGCAGCAAAGATGATCAGTTCCACTCACTCCATCAGTGAGCTAAAATTTATTTTCTTATTGGATCCTGGCTAAAGCTATTTTGTGCCATGGAAAGATTATGATTGATTTCAGTTCCAGTGAATGTTGTCCTTAGGCCCCATATGGAGGTTTCCTATTGCACCCCTCTTAATGCAAGGCTTGCAGAGGAAGACTCAGCCTGGCCTTCATCTGTCCCACTACAGGTTTGACTTGCACTTAACAGCAGTGGCTCCCTGGAGTACAGCAGAGAAACAATGTCATTTCTTACTTGCCTTTGGCCCACAGAGATGAGTCTTGTTCAAGACTTATTTTTCATACCGGTTGCAAAGTATTCTAAGACAGGGATTTTGAAATCAGTACATCTTTCTCTGTCAGTAACTGTAATTTCCTATTAGCAGCTCTACCCAGAGACATCAGAAAGTGAAGTACTTAAGTAAGTCTTTAAACTGAATGGCAATTCTGTTGAATTAAGCACATATGCAAGAGTTTTACTGGCTGGCTTCTCTTGCAGAGTACATAAACAAATGAAGTCTATTAAAAAATAATGACAATATTCAAAATAATTTGGTCTCAGGCTCAGAACTAAGCACATTTAGAAATATATGAGAAAAATAATTTCTGGGTTTGACTGACCTTTTACTGGGGATTAAAATCCTGGTGACACACAATTAGTGATGTAAAACAAGAAACATGGTGTCTAATTTAGGGAAATATATCAGATGTGTGGGAAGCAATTGGAGAGAATGGTGTTCAGGGAGAAAGGGTAACATGACAGATTATTTTGAACGTTTTTGTGCATGTTTATTTTTACACTTAAAGCTAGATCACATAAGCAGCAGAGATCTCTATTATCTCTCTGCCTAACAATGCACTGAGCAGCTGCAGGGGCAGAGCCGTGCTCGAGGAGCTCTGTGTACGTCACGAGATGAGAGCCAGCAGTGTGTGCAGCAGGCACAGCATCAGCATCAGAGCCTCTTAAAGCTCCAAAGGAGCAGCTACATCCCTCACGCCTGAGAGCAATGATGTATTTATACAGTGGGCCCTCACAGCTCCAAGGGATACCTAATTTTAAACTCTGATCATTTAAATTCTCATATATATTTATTTACTGAAGGGGCTGTGAGCCATTAAAAGGAAATGACTGAGAATAAATGAAATATTGTTTTGAGGAGGTTGCTCTGTGTCCCATATAGCTTTTTGCAAAATACAAAGGCAGACACGTAAATCTCAGGTACCCAGCTGGCAAGATGTAGAAAATTCAAAGTCAATGCTGCTACTCTGTCCTTGGTTGACCTTTTGATGCTCTGTGATTTTAAGAACTTCAGTGTGTGTGTGTGATCTTGTTTATAAAATGTGACAGTACTTATTAACAGGGGTGCAAATTCTGCCTGCCTGCAATGCTGTTGCTTTATCCAGTGTGCATCCAGGATGAAACTGGCCCAAGACAAAAGTGAATGCCACAATCCTGCCCTTCGTTGTGCAGGATTGCCCGCTCAGTCAGTACCCCTTGTTTATTGCGAGTGGTCTGCGTGGACTGATTTAAACCATCTTTTATCATGTGACAAGAGAGACAGAAATTATCAAGGAAACCATTAAAGCAAGTGCTTATGAAGATGTCTGCTGCATCTGACCTACATTTCACCCATCTGTTACAAATCTGATTTATGGAAAAACTGAAATTATAATACTTCCTGAAAACCTAAACACTTTTAACTTGGCCTAATTTTGTTGAGTCACATCCTTTTTTCGATACCTATCTGTCTTCTTACTAAACCAAGATACTTACACATAAGACCTAGAACAATAATGTTCCTAAGCCCCAACCGATTATTTTCTCTGATGTCAGACATAAGAGATGCATAAGAACATAGAAGTCAGGATAAGGAAATGGTGGAGCAGCACCAAGTAGGAGAAATTACAGGCTTTGCTGTGTGATTGCCAGCTAGGAGCCTTAGCAGGTCAGCAATCTGAATGATTATTTATTCAGAGCAGATTTGCAAGGAACCACGCGTCTTTGTGCTAATTTCAGTGTCACAGACATACAATGCTCTGTCACGTTAGGAAAAGGAGGGGAATGAGCACAAGTGCTACAGAAAAGGATCTGGGAAATGAAGCTTTAATAAATTCTGCTGCAGTATGCCATCTGTTCCAATGGGAAATCTATGCTGTCATAAATCTGAGTGCTGTGGCTAGAGAGACTAAGGGCATGTAACCCAAATTTGTAGATACTGTGTCATGAAAACTGCAGAATAGAGCTGAGGCATTAATGTGATGAGGTTGGATTCTTTTCTGGTTGGGAATACTTCTTGATAATTCTTTTGTCCCCTTTCTTTAATTCATTACATAAGCACAGTAGGTGACAAGGTTTGTAACAAAAAACTAACACAAATATTGACAAAAAATTGACCTGTGTTCATTTACTGTGAGTAATTACCAAGTATAGCAATATGTTTTCTACTCCTTTTGGTGGGCAGAATTTTCACAAGGGGAGGGTTCTGAAGAAATCACCAGACCTTGGACTCTTAGGGAAAATTCAGGTGGGAATCTGACAATAAAGAGGATTGGTATACCTGGGCAAAATCTGAATCTTTCCTCTCTCTGTCTTTAATTACTACTTGACTGAACAAAAGGTAACAAGAGCAAGATAATTAATTATTTTTAATTTGATAATTAAAAATATTATTAATATTTTATTAATATAAATAAATTAAATATATTAAATAAATTAAATATAATAAGTTACCAAAAAAACACATTAATGAACAAGGACTCCTTAAAGGTAGCAAAAAGAGACCAAAAATGAGTGTCTGTTCCAAGGAATGTCTAATTTAATCTCTTTATTTCTATTTTTTATTATTCACATGTGCACAAAATACCTGCTAATGTTGCTTAGAACAGGGATAATAACATCACAGGCAGGCTAATATGTGTGCTCTGTGACAGAGGTCTTTTGAAAGGGATTTCTGTCTTTCTTCCATGACTACCAATGCCTTCTCCAATGTAATACAAACAAGTTCTAACATAAATACCAATTGATCCCCTGCTAAACATTTGCTTTTTTTCAGTACCATTCATGTACAGCTCAGTCACAGAAATGCAGTGGAAAATTCTGATATCTATGCAGGATTTTAAAAGAAAAAGGCAACTTATTTTTGCAGAACTGTCACTATCTAGAAAATGTTGTAGCCCACTTGGAACTGGGACAGGAGCTAATGCATACAGAGCATGCAGTATGCAAAAACATACTTTTGTCAGTGTTGGGCATGCAAGGTCTTACAAGCTCACTTTAAAATAGGCCTTCCTTTCCCTGTTCTATCAGTTTCCACAGTTTCCACAGAACCGCGGTTTGAAAAATCCTTTATTCAGACACAGAAAAATCCTTTTTTTTCACTCCATATATATTCATATATGTTTACTGGTGTAGTAAATAGAAGAGATAACCCTATTAAAAATCAGGGTCCATCTCTAAGCAAGAAAGACTTGAACGAAAAATGTGCAGACCAGTGATAAGATGAAAGCTTAGTCATACCTAGTGACATAAAATAGAAATGTTTTATATGCACCTTTTGAAGTGCAGGCAATTGTGTGTTAATGGGCATTAAAGTCCACTAGTTTGTCCATGTAGGACAATTTAAAAATTAGGAATTTTGAATGTACTGGAGGCCTAAGTCAGGTTCTTCACATATTGATGCTAGCAAGCTTTTTTTCAACATGCATTGCTTACAAAATCTCTACTTTTTCCAGATGCTCCTTATAACTAACATGCAAGATGCACAGCATAGGACCACTGATCAGAAGTGCTTGACTCTCGGTGGTTCTGTTGGATCAAATCCCTGGACAGCTTTTACATTCAGTACCCACTGCTTTTGCATTTATTTAGCTCAGGAACAGGTAACCACTGTAACCAGGTTTTAGAATTGCTAGAATGCCCCTGCGACAAGAATATCATTTCTGTGAGGTGGTTCCAGGAACTGGCTGCTTACAAAAATATGGAAGCTAAAGATTGCACGTCCAGCTGTGCTGGGATTTATATGCACTCTGGAATTGTGATTCATCCATGTCTCTGAATGCTGAAACTGCCTTATTAAGGGGCAGTGCTAAAAAAAAAGGTGTTGACATCCATGAGAAGTAGACAATGTATATGTTGTCCAAACCAGGTATGAGATAAGCTGTCTCTCTTTACCCTCCCCACACCTTTTGCCCTCAGGTAGAAGAATGGGGAGGACGTGGTGAGAGGTGGCAGAACGGAAGACAAGAAACTCCAGCAGTGCTCAGAAGAAGGGAGGGTTGCAGCACGAGAGAAATGCTTTGGAAAACATTTTGGGCTGCTCTGCTGCAATAACCATCTGAGTTTACTAGGTGCTTTGAGATGCACTTGCAAACTGAACAACCTGCAACAGCCCCATGAAATAGGTAAGACATAGCAAGTTGGAAATAGCAACAGATCAGCAAGCACACAGTGAGCTGTAACAGAGATGGTTCAAGCTTTTGCTTCATTCTGCAGGACTCACGACCACAAAGAAAAGGCTTGCCTCGCTGAAGCAAAGGGTAGGAACAGATACACTTACCCAGATTCTCAGTATGAATCAATGAGAATAAAAACACAGTAGAATCACAGTAATATACAATACCTGACAGCATTCACCCAGATATTTCACCTAAAGAACTGAGGAAAATTTAAGACCTGAATAAAAGTGTCTTCTAGAAACTTTGTGGTAGGTTTTCACAATTAAAATGTAGACTTTCTCAAGGAGTTAAGTAATTGCCGTCATGCTGTCTTAAAATCTGAACTTGAAGATGATAGCCACTGAGGAGATTATGGTTTGATTTATCATTTGTATTGTGTAGGACACAGAAAGGAAAAAAAAATAATAAAGAAATCTGCCCTGATCTTTCAAAGAAATGTAGGCACCTATCTCTGGGCACTACTTGAATGAATGGAGGCTTTTGTCTGCCACCCTGACTCAGGCACCAAAGTGCTGTCAGACATCTAAGTCTTTGTCCTTAATAGGGAAATTATTTTATTTCTCATTTATAACATAGGAAGTCTAACTACTACCAGAAAAGAAGCTCTGCACCCTCTATGCCCGGATGGTGCCTTGCAAGGCAACAAAGTCCTTTGTTGGATCTACACTTGTCCAGTATTGCAGTGGACATGACAGATATGACAGGAAATTGAATTCAGATGTCCCAAATGCTAAACCAGTAATACCTAAAATTTCTGACTCTCATAACAGAACCTTAGTGGCACAGAAAAGACAGACTATTTGGTTTTCGTACGGTTGTGCTGCATTACACATCCTTGAACAGCAGGCTCAGGTTCATATTTTGAGGTCATCATCTGAATTGTGGTCACCATTTGAAAGAAAATTACCTCATTCAGACAAAAATCAGAGACTGCCCATGATTTGCAGAAGAGACAGGACAGTGCATGTCCATGGTATAGCCAAGCAATTGTTTTGATCCTCAGTCTGGAAACACAAATGAAGACTAAATGATTTCCAGTGTTTCCATTGGTTGGAAACACTCTGCTTACAGTCTTGTTACTATTATATAATAGAAATTGTGGGAAAAGGGGATAAATATCAAGTTTGTTGAGAGTCATTATGACAGGCTGACATCAGAATAGTCATCCATCAAGCTGTCTCTTTGGTCTATATAAAGATTATCAAATACATGGTATTTCAAAGTGCTAATCTCTGCCTAAGTAATGCTTTAGCAGCTGTACTGTATTCCTAGGAGAGGAGTCCTTATTTCCCAAGAGCTCAGGAAAGCATCCCACTCATGTGGGATGTTTCCATATCCTTATGCTGCCACGGGACTCTTTTTCTCTTACTTCTATTGAATCCATAGTTAAAGTGGAAAGTCTATGAGTGTTCCCTCTTAACAACTTGTGCAGAATTTTGTCTACAACACCTACAGAGAAGGTCAAAGGGAGATTGGTACATCTGACTCAGGAAGGAAAGACTGAATCAGCTACGCAAACAAAATAAATCTGTATTATGGGGTAAAAAGATTGACCTTTAGACACAGCAACGATAGCAGAATGGAAGTCATAAAGCTGTTAACCAAATGATTTGGTCTGACAAGCTTGAATCAAACTGAAAAACCTTTTTTTAATCTTTCATTTCTGCAATGCATTGTTGCAGCATTAAATTGTCTTTTGTGAACAAGTTTTAGTTAGGTATCTAACAAAATGAAAAATCCCACATTTGTCGCATAACAAGTCCAGAGCTGGTTTGGGGTCGGAGATCTCCTGGACTTTATTTCTTAAACATAAAAATTAACAGAAGTTCCCAGAATTAAAGATTTGTAATCCTGGGCATTATGGTAAATGATTACAGGCTTGGAAACGTGAACTTAGCTGAAATGAAAATTTCTCTATACACAGCCACAAAAAAAACACTCAGAGTTTTTTGCAAAGTGGGACCTTAAAAGCCAAATTTATAACTCTTTAGATTTTTACAGAGTACCAGTGATATATGGACTGGAGTACATTTTCAGTGCAGACACACCTGAGTTTGTTCCACAGCACTAAAAGCACTGTGCAGTTTACCCTTGAACCTGAGCCTTACAAGTCACTTTAGATTTGAAAACATCACGACAAAGAACAAGGAGTAAATATTAGGCATTGCACAGACACTTACTAGGAAATGTGTCTTGCTGTAAGGAGTCTGCAATACAAATAAACAAGATAGGGAATGACAGGAGGAGATAACACTGAGGAAGTGATTTGTCTAACAGAACAATGGCTGACTGCAGTACAGCATCTGGCTCCCCACCCTTCATAAGTTCAAGTCACAAGTGTTTTGCCCATTTTACAGGCTTGTCCAAACACAGTTCTGATACTTATTTTAGAAGTGATATCAAAACATAGTGTTATTCACTTCCCAATGAGATTAAAACACCTTTAAACACCTCAAATCATTCCACGTACCTAGTGAGAAAACAGTTTACAGATTCTTGTGCTCCAGACACCAGTGGACTGTCTTTATTCTCTCTTCTAATGAGTGATTAAATGATCAATGTAAAGAGGCATGTATCCTGTCACCTGGGAAACCTGTGTTCTTAAAAGGTTGTTCATTTGGAAGCTATCAGTCAGAGTACCATGGGGCATGGAAACACTGGTGCTTCCCAAAATAAAAAGAGAATGTGTAGCCAGAGCATTGATCTAAGGCAGTTTGTGCCCTCTTTCTACCAAGGTACAGTGCAGGATGCTTTCAGGAAAGATGCCAATCCTCTCATAATGGATAATTGTTTTAGACTATTCTGTCGTCTACGAGTGCTGAATCTCATCTTAATGGCAGCTTGAGATATGTGGTCTGCTACATAATAAGACATTATCTGAGAAGTTCATTCCTCTTTTTACATTCTCAGTAGGCTTTGGGGAATAACAGATGCAGACAACTGACAGAAGACATTTTTACTTCCTTTGCCCTTCCTCCCCTCCCAAAAGAACTGCTGGGAAGACACCCATTATCTCAGTTTGCAAACACACAATTGCCTCAGTCAACTGAGTGAGGCAGAAAGGAAATGCAAGGGTAACCCACGAGTCTGAAACATAAGCTGTCCTTTCTCTGGCTGGCTACTTGGCAGAGATGAGAAGCTGTCTGAGACGAACATAAGTGATATTTCAGTACCATGAATTCACCAATCATTGTCACCTCTCTAAGGCAGGTTTACAGTGTATGCCAGAAAGCTGCTTCTAGTGATTGAACTGGTAGGTCCAGTGCAATGGGACTAGTTTGGAATTACTAGCTCAAATCTTTACTGGACAAAAGCATTTAATCCTGAACCATCTCCTCTTAGTCTCTTGCCTCTGTAATGCTGTTAAGTGAAAGACATGAACAGCAGCAACACGTTTAGGCCTTGCTCATGGTTAACACCACAAGTTTCTAGCTCAACCAAGCTCAAAATTAATTCAAAGACAAGCACTAGATACTGACTGATTTGCTTTTCCGAGCATTTTGCTATCCTTAAGGGAATGTCAGAAAATATCATTGTTAAATGAATGTTTTTTCTTAATGCTCTAAACTTCCAAGGTGATTAGAGGTTCTAGAGAATATTATGGACATGTCTAGAGCAATGCCAGCAGCACTGCATAAAGAAGCACATCATCCAAATCAGTAGAGACCTTTAACCAAACACTAGAGTCTCTTAACTGTGAGGAATAAAGAGCTAGAGGCATGATACTGGAGGTGAGAAGGCTACTGAAGGCATTCTTGGGGATGATCTTTTATATTCTCCTAGAAAATAAAAGACTTCCAGGGAGAGGAAACAAAAGACCTGAACAGCAGGAATATTTTGGGACTGGAGCCAGGAAAAAGAGTCAGTAACAAAGACTGGTAATTTTGCATGAATTGCTGTTTTGTGTTGTTGAGCACCAGGACACAGCTGGTGTACTGGCGAACCTGAGGTTTTGTATTAACTGTATTGAAATGATAATGAAGTTTTTATTTTATGATTGCAGATGTTAGTGGATTATTGTTATTAAGCCTATTAGTGTAACAGTACAAATATGAGTTCCCTTTTTCTTACCGTCTTATTTGTTGTAGGCTAAATTAAATTTAGATAGGTATTAAATATTTAAAAACAACATAAAGGTCAATTAAGGAGATAAAAGCACAGAGAAGAAGGCAGAGTAGTTTGTTTCAAATTCTTGAGAATTTGGAGTGAACTTACTGCCTTCTGCTATTACACACTGGGCGTGCACTTAGTGGTTCTGTATGGTGATCCCAGGTACAGCTCATGCAAGAAGGTTGTTTCATGAGCCATTGAAAGAGCAGTGGTCTGTTTTGCAAATCACTTCCTCCCTGTGCCTCATTTGAAAAAAAACCCAATAAAACAACTAGAACTGCAAACTATCTAACTTCCTGGGACATCTAGATTTCTGCCTGCCTAATGTGGAACATCTCAGAGCTGCTCCATTTTCAGAGAGGAGAGTCTTCCTGTTCACATTTTCAGTTAATCAGTCTTTGTCTGAGTATCTCAGCTGAACACCCAAAATGCTAACCATGATTGTCAATATTAGCTTATATTCAGAATTGAATCCTAGAATCATTAAGGTTGGAAAAGACTTCTAAGACCATTGAGTCGAGTCACCAAAATACATCACTTATTATTCCAATTATTTATTGGCATCATAATACGTAACTCATTAGTCACGATGGGTATAATATAAAACACATCAAATGGGTGTACCATGACATTTGACTTACTATGTATGTTTTAGGTATACATTACTTATATTAAGGCAATTCACTACCCTTATGAACTTGCAATCTCTCTGACCATTAGACAACAGTTAAGGACTTTCCCTGTACAACCCAGTGGTTGCTCCCCGCTAAGCAGCGAGATTTTTTTAAGACAATACTTTCTGCCAAGTCACACTTACAAATGTGAAGCTCTATTTTTTAATACACCTTTCCAGGCTGTTATATGTGGCCTTTGGCAGCTAACCAATCAAGCAGTGACAGGTGGTGGGGCACCAGAAGAAAGTCATGCTGTGAGCGCTGCGCTCTGACATGAGAATCTAGTACGGGAGTCCTCAATTATGTTCAGAGCAAAGAAAATTGCAAAAGGATCATTCCACCCCCTTGTTTGGCTACAGGCATTTGGCTGTGGCTGATCCAGTGTCTGCTGACGCCCCTGAAGCCTTACCTAGGGCACAACACCCAGACAACATGTAACTGTTAAAATGAGCCTCTCTCTTCGCTCACGTGCGTGATCAGACAGCTCAGCCACAAAATCATGATAACTAATTTCTCCCAGAGAGTACTACTTCCTCTGAGCTGTGAATAAGGCCTCTGCTTTCAAAGGGAGGAATAAACTCTTGGTTTTGAAGACCTTGGGAAAGAACTTTAAACTCTTGTCTGTCTATGTGTGTGCCTTGAGACATATAAACAAAATAAAACAGACACCGAAAACCTAGTTCTTGGAAATCATAAAATAAATATTTTCCACTTCTTTTTAACTATAGGAATTTATCAGATGTACTTGGTACACCACTCTCTCGTGAAGAAAATTCATAATGATAAATACCTTGAAAAACATCTGGTTAGACAAAAGGTTTACAATTCTTAATATTACTACTTTGTTTTTAGCAGTTCTTACTTAGTTTTATTCACTTTGCAATGAAAAAGTGTTACCAAAAAAAAAAAAAAGTGAAAAGATTGATTGAGAAGTGATAGCTGTAAGGTGCAGGGAAAGACTGGTCAGACTTTTTTATTTTTTTGTGAATCCCCCTAGTAGCAGAGCCACTTAGAAGAGTCTGTTTGTTTGTGCTGTGCACATGTGTGCATGCATTTTATGTATAGCTGAGCATTTGAACAGATATACACAAACTTTAATCCATCCTTAAAGAAACTGTAGCCCAGTTTGCCACTTGAAGCCAGTCAGAATAAAATAACCATTAATCTTTCAGCACAGCATAGGCAGTGACAGGGTAAGCTACCACATTATGCTGCCAACAAGCTTCCTGGACTGAGAAGTCCTTTCCTTTTTTGTCCTCTTGGCTGAGCCTACCTATAGACATGCCAACAAGCATTAAGAGTTATAGTGTTTTCTATTACGACACCTGACTCATCAAGGTACTAAACCACCTGCTTGATTTTGAGCATGGGAAATATTTCATTATTCAGGCACATTCTCAACTCCCGTAGCTGAGCAGGCATGGGATTAGTCAGAAAACATAACTGGCAGCGCTTACTCTCTCATTTCACACAGACTAACAAATGGTGACAGCAAAGAGTCACTGCTTTCCTGGCCTATATCTGAATTGCTGCACTAGAGCCAACAGGCAAATAAACATTTTCTGTAAGTCCTGTACTCTCAGATTTTTTTATACATTCATTTTAATTCAGGCCAAATTTCTGTTTCCAATATGTACAGGCAGTTCCCATTGCTTTCTAAAAGATTGTATTTGCAAACATGGAATGGAGATACATTCCACCTCTTACCATCAGTGATGTTGAAGTTGCACTTTATAGTACCAAATTTTATGTCTGTTTAGCAGGTCAAAGCCTAACAGTGAAGTGCTATAATCTTAATGAGAAGATCATGTTAAAATGCAAGTGGAAATGGGAATAATCCTTTCCTTCAAAGTACAGAAAGTTATACAAAAATTATTGACTTCAAAAAATGTGGACAGCATTGACCTTTCCCTGAAGTATATGTCCACCAAGAGGCAAGGTTGAAAAGGATCATATCAATTTATTTATTTTGTTTCTTTCACTATATCAATTTATTTCTGTCACATGACTTAGTACTGAGAAGCAGAGTGCTGCTCAAAATGGTTTCACAATGAACAGAACACCTTAGAATCCCCACACTTCAGACAAAACGTAAAAAAAAAAAATTGTGAGATGAACTGTAAAGGCATGGCAAGGGATTCTGTTCAGCATTTAAGGTCTTGCATTTATGTCAACAGAGTCTTGTTGATTTAGCATGATTATACTGATACATAATTTCATTACTTTGGAGCTAGAAGTGCCTTGTGATTTCAATGCATATCACAGTATTGAAGTAAGGCCAACAGAACATTCACATACCAAGCAAAATCAAGTTTTATTGGCTCATTTTGGAAGTCCAGAAGACATTCAGTGAAAATATAAGGACTGCTTTCCGAAGCTGATATTACATGACTAGAAACAGCATGCATCTACCTTAATATCAAACCCACCCAAACGTTCTCTGTCACCATTTAAAATTATGCTGAAAAGCTTAAATATTAAAATCTTACAAACAAGTCAAAGTAAAACCTTGACGCTAAGTACATAGCTATTTCACTCTTCAGTTGATTTGGTTGTGGATGCTAGGACAAAAACATGAATCTGACTAACTAGAAATAAGTGGATTTCTTATTAAAACACATTCACAGAAAGTTCTGCAAGGAGCTAAACCTGCCCAAATGCAATCTTGACTTGGGCACATGTCCAGTAATAATTGAACAAGAAAATGAACAAGAAATTAACCTTTTTGAAACAGTCTCTGAAAGCAGAATTTCCACAGTTTCACACTATGGCAACATGAATCAAGGGACCACCCCTCAGTTATACCTGTAATGACAGTGCTGCCCTACCTTTATCATTAGCAATGACTTCTCTTCTGCAAAGGGTTTAGGTTTCAGAGAGTTTGCTTCTGGCAGAATTCACTGCCTAGCTGGAAGTACTATCTTCCATAACAAGGATGATACACATCAGACCGTGCATTATTAACTACTCATTACCCTCAAAAGACCTGCTCAAACTTTTCAGGTTGATACTACATCTTTGTCTGATTTCTACTAATTACAGTAGAATAATTTTCTTTACTAGCACTGCAAAATTAATCTTATATTTGAAGGAAATATTGCAAATTCAAGCAGATGCCTGAAAATTTTCTGTGTCACATATATATAACAAACTTATCAAACAAATATATGCTAATTATCTTTTAAAAACTGCTTGAATCATAATTTCAAGCAGGTAAAAAGAAGAAAATTAATGAACAGCAGCATCAACAATCCAATAAGAACTGGGAAAAAATATTTTCAGTATTGTTTTCTCCTAAATTAGCATAAGAAATATAATCCAGTTTTTAAAAAACAAGCCAGAAAATACCCAGTGTAGGGTGTTCTTCAACACTCAGGACTCAGAACAGCAGCCAGGTAAAAGAGATGTTACAGCATCCTGAGATGCCAGAAAGTTCTGTATTTACCTCTTCTCTTTCTGAATAGGAATTTCACACTGGATATGAGCTGCCCTCTTAGCAAACGTTTTTCTCAAAAGAAATGCATTTTATGGATTTTTTTCTATATTGATAATTTAGTATTCTCCAGTTTCAAAGCATTCCACTTACCTCTCTGCAGTTCAGCACGGTTCTTGTCAGCCATTTCATCACAGTGCCAAAAACCCAACCAAACCAAACAGGTGGCCACCACATCAACATGGCACCAGACCAACATTCCTCAGGCCAAACTTCAGCCATCGGCTTAGCTGAAGTCACTGTGACATCTAATCTTCTGAGAAATCACCTTTACCTGTTAAAATAGAGAAGGTAGTGTTCTACCCAATTCTCAAAGATTTGACAATGACACTGCTTTTAAATTTTTAACTCCCAAGTTTTTGTATAACCATCTTCATATCGCCAATTCTTTGGGAAATTTTAGTTTATTTAGAAGTATTCTATAAATTTTCTTATACATATTCCTTCCAGAGCTGATGCTAACATAGAGCTACTGGATATGTGTGAATTTTTACAGTTTTCTTTGAGCAGTTTCTGAAGGTTGAGTTTATTTTGTTGACAGGAGACTGAGCATGTGCAGATGTTCCTGTTTTATATGAGTAGCAGCTTTGTAGTGTTAAGACTAAATCCAGTTGTGTGAAGGACACAGAGAAAGCAAAACAAAATTGCATGTTTTTAATTCACTGCAGGCAAATTGCTACTGACCTTGAGGAAACTGTAGGAGAAGTGAGTTTGTGGGAAGTAATTTTTACTTAAGCACCATGTGTAATTCTGCTTATACTACTGCAAAACCCTGTGAGGAAGTCAACATGAACCGAAATTTAATACACAATATGAGAACTATTAACATTTAATTTGGGATTATTTTGTATAGATTAGTTTTGTATCAACAGTAATGAGTGGTTTTTTTCAGATTGTGGCAAGATTTATTCTTCACTGTACACTGACTGTAGGCTGACTGACAACTTCAAACGAAATGCCAGTAGCCCAAAATAATGTACTCCCTCTCTCAGCTTGTGCTTGAATATTCAAAACTGCAGATGTAGGAGTAAATTAGAAGACAGAGAAGTATAAAAAAGATTCAAATTTTACTGAGATTCAAGGTGCTGGATGTTTGACATTGGTTCACCTCAATGAACTCTCTCTCCTTGGATAATTGCAATTGGACATTATCATGCCACAGCAAAGTTTCAAATTTAAGATTCTAGGCTTGTAAATTCTGTTCCATAATAATTCCCATAGAGTAGACCAATGAACTACTATGCTTTTCTCACCCACTATGGAATTGCTGGACTAAATCCTGAACGTGCATTTTTAAGAGATCTTTAAACAAACAAATAAATAAATAATCTAATTATTTAAATCAGAGAGCCCAGTGAGGCTGATTCTGTCATTGTGAGGTTTTTGGTCAGAACTGTATCAGCAAGGTTCATTGTGCATATGCCTCTCCACGTGTCCAGTAGGCTGCAACCACAGCATTGAGTCCACGTTAGTATGTTAATATTAGGCAATACTAATACGTGCAAAATGAGTTTAAGGCCCTATTATCTCACTTGCATAAGCAAACTATGTGCTTGTGCAACAATTTAGCATCTGGTTTTACAGCAATAATAAATTATTCATGTTCATTACTGCACTACTGCTACGGATAAAAAAGAAAAACCCACTTCAAAATTAAGACAGTCTGCAGTTACATCTTAACAGCCTTACACTTAGCACAGAAGAATCTGTGATACTTACCACTTCTGTTGAGTAAAATGGAGGCTACTCAAAATGAAAGAAGAAATGTTCCCCCACCCTCTACCATGGCTGATCACCTGGAGAAAAGGCTTAACAGACTTAAATTTAGTCATTCATGAATGTGTAGCATCAGTCAAAAGCTACAGCCTCCCCCACTGAAAATTAACTAAGAGATATTTTTGCACATATTCAGGCTGTTAGGCTTTGCAGAAGATTGCAGAAACAGTATGAAGTGACTTCAGAGATTCTGTGGACTCCATGGTCATGCAGCAAGTATGGAATATTTGGGTCTTTCCAGTCCTTAGTTAATATCTCCAGGCAACAAATATCAGTCTGTAAAGAAAGGATAGAATCTGGGAAGTACAGTGAGGGTGCCATGGATTCCTTCTCTGAATTGGTTCATGTTATGGAGACTAATAAGACATTGTGAGACCCGTAAAAATGATTTCCATCAATATATTTTTTCACTGCCATGAAGTACTGCACCTTTACGATTAATCCCTTCATCACAATGAAAAAAGATTAAAAAGTTGACCTGAAACAGATTTACTGGTTTCTTTGACATATCAGTATGTAAGTAGAATAAGAATTGTTTTGCACAGTAAGAAAAATGCCAGACTATTTCCTTCCCACTTCTGTATTTCATTCTAGATGTAGGATGAGTGAATGTTCAGTACATAGAGAACATGCAAAATACAGGTCAGATTATCAATATATGATATCTGGCCACAGCCCAGCACAATCGAGAATTACTCCAATTTACATTAACTTAAAAATATGTCCTAAAAGTAGAACTATCCAAAAAGGATTGGTATCTCTGTGTCAGTGGCAGAGCAGAAAACAAATAACAGATGCAAAACGGACTAAGTGTATATCAGAATTTTACTAACATGTAAAAATTTAGTGAATTAAAAACCAAAATGTTTCAGAATGGGGATTTTTTTCATATTTCGGGGCATCTTTAGTGTAGAGCTAAATGAAATTTGGAAACCAGCCTAGAATTGCAACAGAATAAAAGAGAAACTCAGAACAGGGAGGTGGCAGAACTGTTGATGCTGTGATAACTCCTCCCCTGGAGCCATGATGAGGGTCTAAAGACCAATCAAGCAGGAAGTGGTAAGTGTTCAATGCCCTAGATAGCCCTACGGAAACTTTATGTAAGCTAATTTTTCTCTTTATAATGAGCGGCACTAGAGTGTTTTTTTTCTTCACAGGTATGCCATGATTTGGGTGATAGAAATAGCAGTAGCCATGGTAGAAAAACAGGAGGCCAGGCAGGTTGATTTTTCTCAGGAAGAAATTGTGGGAAACAAAGGGATCTAAAAAAATAAGTAGTAGTGTTGCCATAGGAAATGACAAACTAATAGAAAGTTAAGCATGAATCGTAACATGGCACAGAGTGCTTTATGTTTACAGTTGCAGGGGTGCATTCCAGCCCTTGCAGACACACCTACTGTAATTTTAAATTTTATTTCAGGTCCTGATCTCAGCGGTAGAAGAGGCAGTCACCAGCTCAAAGGTAGCTGCAAAATACGCCCCAGATGTAGACAAATACAACGGCAGCTAGCTTGAGCTGTTATGATGATGATGATGTTAGGTCTCAAATTAGCCAGCTTACAGAAAGATCAGTTGTTTGACCACAGCAACTATATGTGAGCATCTGAAAAGGCCAATGCAACTGTGCCTCAAAACCCACCAGGCTACAAAACAATTCCTCTCTCAACTAAGTACTGTTTTGTGTTTTGTTCAGCTTTTGCGTTTTCATAATGGTATGTATGAGGAAAAGGGTAAAAAAAGGTCAACTTGAGGAAGTAACCAGTTAAGAAGGATTAAAGACTTGATACTGTAAAGTTTTAAGTCAAAAATGTTTACTTCTTTGGGTCTCTATGAGTAGCAGTTCCTAGGCACATGAGTCAGCACGTACCTTTGCCTTGTGCAGTCCTGTATTTCAGTGTCCCCAGGATAAATGGTAGAACAATGGCAAGGCAAATGATCTGCAACTATTCCATAGATTGTATCAGGCACAAGAATCCAAAGCAGAGTGTAACTATGATACAGTATGGCAATGCCAGAATTTCTGCATCTTCTAAGCCCTAAGTCAGATCTGGGCCAGCATGATTTGCAAGAAAAAGCAGCGGCAGAATATGTGCTCTCCTACACTTTTAAGTGTATTCTGAAAAATACTCAAGTTTTTTTTCCCAAAATGAACAACAACAACAAAGAAAACACCAAAAAACCCAGAAATCAATCAAACAAACAAACAAACAGAAAACATCACAAAGTGGTGAGGTGTAGGAAGAGAGCATGCATGTCTCAGGAATGATCAGTTTACAAATAGGAAGAACAAAGAACCAGAGTCTTACATATACAGCTTTAACAAGCAGACTCCAATTCTCATAGTTAATCTCGACTTGTCAGCATACTTTAATTCTTGAATAGAAGTCTCAGCTCTCTAGAATCACAGGTCCTGACTTAGTGGGTTTGAAAATTAACACTAAAGCACTCAGCTAACCTTCTTTTTCCCTGTTTTTAAGAAACTTTCGGTTCTACATCTCCAGGAAATGTGACCAGATATCTTGAAATAAACATAATTCTTAATTATTGCACTGACAGGTTGACATTTTTAATGAGTTTGATATTTCATTTCCATGAGCCTGATGTGCTGAGAGAGGCTATGTCACATTTTTATTTCAGAGAGCAAGGGTCATCATCCAATCACCAATACGTCCCACACATAGTTAAATAAGTCCACCACAGATCTTTCTCCTATAATTATAATGCAAGGTAACTATGGTAACGATAGTTGGCAAATCTTGCTTTTTAAATGGCTTCTGTTGCACAGGTTTTTATATCTTCTTCCCCCTCCCCCTTCCTACACACATTTTCTTATTATAACAAGAAGATATGGGTAACTATTATGAGATCTATGGATTCCTGTTCTCAGCACTACTGAAGATCATGGCTTCATCAAGATTGACAATTGCATTTAACCCAGTCAGCTTAGATTGCCTTCATATTTTCTGTTCTCAAGAATCCTACATCTAAGATTCCTGCTTATTAATACCTTCACTACATCAATTTGTATTCCCCTTTTTCACCAAATTCTAACATTACTGAGCTGACTCAGCTTCAAAAAAGATTAAAATCATGACATTTCATGAACGTTTGGCATTTCTGGCCAAGCATAGAAATTTTCGTCTTTATATAGTTATGAGTGCTCATACTCTGTCTGAGCTAAGAAGAACTTAAAAGAAGGCTACTCAGTTTCTGTAGAGAGTGTTGTCACTTACTAGTATTTTGACCTGAAGGGAAGACTGTGGTAAAAAGCTGCTGCACCCAAAGGTCTGTGTTGCCTGTGAGCCCACTGGCTGCATCTCCTGTCTTAAACTTTTTTCCACTGACTCACCTTTGATTTTTGGCAGATTCTGAACACACTATTCATTATAACACTGATGATGTGATCATAGTATATATGGCACTACTTGCTTTTTAGAACAAAAGAGTACTTTGTTCTTCTGACTAGTTTAAGATGCATTATGCTTCTTCTATCCATCAAATCACTTCATTTTAATCCTGTACACGATGTCAAATTGTGCTTAAAAACTTTGGCTGCATGTTACTTGTAGCCAAAAGTATAAAAATTCAAGGACAGACTTAAAGGGCTAAGAAAAAAGCTATTGATCTTCTAATTTTAATATGCAATGCTATCAGTTATCAGTACAATGTTATCAGTTTCTTGATTATTGGAAGAGTGAAACTTAAAAACATAAAAATAAAACTGGAGCTCCAGTATGAAAAGAGATATGGAAAAAAAAATAGGTACACAACCTGATCTATTAAATTATCTCTATATTTGGCGTTTAAAAAGGCTTAAAATTACAATGATAAAATTCCAGTGGGTTAAAAAATGAAATCTATGGACTAAATTCAGTCGTGATATAAATCTAGAGTAATTCAACTGTAAGCAGTGGTGATGTTCCAGATTTACACCAGTGTAATTGAAACCAGAATCAGCATCATTTATTAAACTCTAGAGGCCATGTTCGTCTCTCAGTATGTTTATTTAAGTCTCATTAGCTACTGAGAAGGAACTGTATACCTAATGGCATGCAATGGATAGCAGGCATAGAAGCAGGGAAGGCAGAGGGATTTTCAGGGCTCAAGAAAGGCAGTCCGTTCCCCAGGAAAGGGACAGTTGTCCCTCTCTAATTCAGTCATGTTATTTATTGTCATGGTTTTGTTTAGAAGAGAGTTAAAGTTGGAAGAGTGTGGTGATTTGGATTTAGTATGAGAATAATATTGATAACACACTGATGTTTTTAGTTGGTGCCAAGCAGTGTTTAGACTGGGTCAAGGACTGTTCATCTTCTCACGCTCTGCCAAGGAGAAGCTGGAGGGGCACAAGAAGCTGGGAGGGGACATGGCCAGGACAGATGACTCAAACTGGCCAGAGGGATATTCCATACCATATGGCATCATGCTCACCATATAAACTGGGGGGAAAGCTGCATTGTGCATCACTAGTTTTATATATTACTATTATTATTAATTTTATCAATATTTTATCTTCTTCTGGTTCTGTCCCATTAAACTATCTTTACCTCAATACACAATTTTCCTCACTTTTGCCCTGCCAGTTCTCTCCCCCATCCCACTGGGGAGGGCAATGACTGAGTGGCTGTTTGGGGATTAGTTGCCCACTGGGCTTAAAACACAACATTTACAGAGCCATAGAAAAAGAGCAATGACCACATACAGGGAGATAATAAAGTTACAATTATTATATCTGCATGTCCAGGCCATCCATCACATTAAAGTGTAGCTAAATAGTTCTAGTTTACTTTGATAGGACACTGCCAGTGAATGGTGCAGCCTTTTGAGACGCCTTTGGTCTCTTCTCCTACCTATACCTCTTTTATTCAGATCTGTAGACCCCTATGTTTGAGGGCCTATGTTGAGAACAAGGTCTTCTGGGAACAGGACAAAAGATGTAATTTAACAGTTGCGAGATAGGCTCTGTACTCTTGGATCTTGATGCTGTAATCATCACTCTTAATAAAAGAAATAGAAATAATTTTTTATCTGTACTAGTTACAAATACAGCTACAGTAAAAAGTAGAGAACCCAGTAGAGGAAAAGAAGAGACAACCCAGGGAAATGCAAAATTAACAAGCCTATGCGGCTAAAGAAAGACTCAAATTTATCATGAGAAATAGTGCACAGCAATTCCAGAGCTTCTTATTTTACGTACTCAGAGGCCTCAATTCCTGTATTTCTGATGTAGGTCTCCATACATTGAAAATCATTCTTTCTGAATTTCGTAACTATGCACAGATTTTATAGCACAATCTGAGCACTGAACTGGGGAGATAGAGAAGCCTTACATACCCATCTCCTTCTTCATCCTGAGATTGCCTTGTCAGTCTGAGTTAACCTAAAGGTACCCTGATGCTGTTACAGAAGATAATTCAGCTTTGCTCTTTTTATTACACTAGCCAAAAGATCACTCTTATCTGAAGATTTGGAAACCTCTGAGGTCTAAGTTTTTCATTTGTTTTATGTGAAACCCCAGGCTTCATTGTAACAAAAATCACAATAGATGTGTCTCAGCAGTGCACTTTCCCTTCCTTGGCTTAGGTTACTTTCACCTTCCTAGTACTAGCCATTCAAGAAGACCCCTAGTTTATTTTACTCCAAGTCATAATTTGCAGCACTAAACTGAGAGTTTTAGTATATATTCCTTGAGCACATATAATTCCTTATGCATGAAAATTACATGCAGTCACAGAAGCCAAAATGTAGTCTTGCAGATGTAAATTATTTAAGGAGGGCATTTTATTTTGCTTTTTGTACAGACCAGAAAGTAAAGCCCTAGCTCTTCTATAAACCACTCATATTGGTGAAAGGTCTCAGAAATTACAAAATATATACATAAAAAGGTATTTTAAATCTTTCCTTCCTTCCACCCTCTCTAAAAACTATGTTTCTGAGCAGTTAATTCTTGTTGGCCAATGGTGGAAGAGCTGCATTTTGAGTTGCCTTCTGGCAAGACCCAATGAGGAGAGAAGTCCTAGAAAGACCATCTTAATTGGCCCAGCTCAGGAGAGCCTTTGGTTCATTCTTAGTCCTGAGCCCAGTGGAAAACTTTCCTTATTTCTGTTTCTGCAACAAGTATAATTCAGCTGAAATGAGAGTCTGGCCAAGCAAGAAAAATAAAGGCTTTAAAAATACAATTCCTCTGCCAAATTGTTTGTCAGAGAAAAATCATTTTATAAGAGATTCAAAATCAGCATCATGCTTATTCCAAGGTTCTTTCTGGATTTTTAAAAGCTGAAATAATATATAACAAAGAGAAAGACTCTGGATCTCTGTACAACATGTAAAAATGTCAAAGCTGGTATTTCGGTTTTGAAATAACAGCATAATATCTTAGCATAAAGCTGGTGAGTCATCCACATGCTAAACATTTGGAAAGTCCAGATGCTCTTGGGAAATTTGTTTTTAATAACAGGAAAGATTTAGTTTCCTTTAATTTTTTTTAAAGTGGAAATAAGAATTATTCCTTTTCCTCCAGGTTCTGAACCTAGTTCACTGAGTTGCTAATTTTTTCCTGAGGTATCCTAAGCATCTTCTACCAACACTTGAGCAGAAAGTGAAGCCATGCTAAAGTCTGCCTACGAAATGGATTTTTTCACATTCACTTTGACAAGAATAACGTCAGCAACCAGATTGAACTAGAACAACATAATTATTTTGCTGTTCTTTAGACAGTATTCCCACTTAATAATAGGGAGTCCTAAAGATAAAATTATTCCTGGGGAATGGATCTTCTGGTGCTACCTGCGACACTCTTACTTCAGCAATTATGTTGATGACTAACCACGCATCTTTCGCATTGCCAAAAATGCAATTGGAATATTGCAGGACTCATAGGTTTTGGATTATACTTACCCAACTTTTGATTTGGCAGTTTATCCAATTAATAACACAGATGTACAGGTAATGGATGGTGAGAAATAAGATAAACTTGTTAACCTCAGTACCTACACTGTACTTCTGTTACATTCATCATTAATAATTTCCGCCTTCATTAATTAATTACTTGAGACAGAAACATAACATCCAGTATTTCTGGTGCATAGGCTTCATGCAGGAAGGCAGGCACAGCCTCCCAGGGTTCTGCTCAAGGCTTTACACAACCAGCCCAAGGCTTCCTCAAGCAACTCCCATTATGCTGCATGGCACAACACTATACCATGTTACATGGCTGGTGTGTGCCTGGCACCGCCAGGAAGATAAATAGATTTGGAATTTAAGTGTTTTCCTACTGCATTATTCATGGAAAGTTTATTGTCTCTAGGGTAAACTATTTCTTAGATTACAAGAAAGTAGAAAATAATCAAGGAAGGAGATACCTTCTCGGTGGCATGGACACAGGACACAAGTTGTCTAGATTAAGGAGATATACTGAGCTATTATTCACTCACTCATAACCAAGCCTTGATTAACATTAACTTTTAAAATGGATGCCTTGCAACCATAGGTCCAAGAAATGCTTCAGATTGTATGTCAGGATTTACAGTCATTTTATACTATTGGAGAACTAACATTCAGCACATGAAGACTTTCTCCAATCCATTTTGGAAAAAAAAAATACACAGGTCTTCCAAATAACCTTTATACTTTCTCAGATTCTAACAACTATTTTGGTTAATGCTCCAGGACTTAACTCAGCCACCTATTTATTAAGAAGTCAAGCCAACATTTTCCACTAATGGTAGATGAATGAACTACTTTCAGAAGTTCATCACCATTCATCTTTTGCATTATCAAATTATAAGAGATCAGCATTTTTATACAGTGTTTTTTGACTTAGCATCTTCAAATGCCAAAGATGAAAATGAAGCCTTATCTCCCAGAATACACAGTAAATTATTTCAGTATCTCTCCTGTACCCTTGGGGTACAGATAGAGGGAATTGTTTTCCCTGTTAAGTATGAAACACAGTAAAGGTTAAATTGGTTAGTGGCTTGAGGTGACACATTTTTCAGATGTTCTGGATGAGATCGTCCCTGAAATTCTATTCTAGAGGTCAAAGTCCTTTTTTTCCTCATGGTAAATAAGCAGTGACTAACTGAAGAACAAGGATAATGCTCAGGTTTCTTAGGTGTTCCACAACTACTTGGAAAATGTTTACATCTTTACTTTAACTGAGTTGATGGTGACTGAAGCCGGTGATCAAGCAGAGAGTTTGGTAATGCAGAGTGCACTCTGAAAGAAGAACAGCACTGACTGGAACATAAGTGATCACTTGTGATTCTAGCAGAGGAACTGCAGTCATCATTTAGTCAATGATGTTTATTATTAACTGTGAAGAATGAGCTTTAGGCAGCAGAGTGGGAAATCACTGTGGGTGCAGTGGAAGTAAATGAAGATTTTTGTCTGCTCAAGATAGGTTCTTAGCTGTTTCAATTAGATATTGATTTTTATCCTGAATAGAATAAATTATATTAAATTCACTCTGGCTTCCTATAAATATCATAGCTGCTGTGTGGTTCTGTTCCTTTTCTCTACCATCCCTTTATTGCTCACAAACCTACATGCAAAATGGGATTGATAAATGAAGTATAGCAATTATGAAATAGTAAAATGGGAAAATTTTTCCTGAATGTTACTGTTAAGATAGGAAAACACAAGATGGTCTCTGCTTTGGTGACACTGTCAGCAATTTACTCTAGGATAAATAAGTTTTGGCAAGGTACTGTTGTTTTTTACATCTTTCTTAAGATATATACTATTTACATCTAGTCCACTCAAGTGCAATCCATGAGTGCTGGGGGACTTCCAGACGACTCCAGAAGGTAAAAGCAAACCAACAAAGATGATGTTACACACTTTCATTGAGCTTCTGTCCTTAGGAAGCATGAAAGTCAACTTGTGCCTGTGCCTCGTTCAGAATAATTTTTCTTATATGCTCCACTGTATTCTGAACAATTTCAGTTATAATGTGATACATTTTCTCAGAGTCAAGGTGACATAAAACAGTAAGTGTGTTTCATAACAGATAAATCCTGTCCACTGTAATGTCATATTAACATTTTGGTTATCTACCTGAATTTCAGGGACCCATTTAAATTGAAATGATCCACCTTACAAGATATTAATCAGTGGAGAAGAGATACCAGGATATAATATCATTCCAATGATTTTATGTTATAGCAGCTTTATTACAAGAAATATTTTAACTGTAAATGTTATGCTTTCAGCTAAAATTTTGTAGAAAAGTTTTTCTGTTTATATTTCAAACATTACAAATAAATAAACATTATAAACATTATAACTTATTTTACAACAAAAGTGATTGATAGCACTATAGCTTCACAATTACTAAACTGCCATGGTGGCAGATACTCGAGAGCTATATAAAACCCACAGAAATGTAAAAAATTATAAGATTCAGCCTTAATATTTCTCAATTATTCATCAAAAAATCAAAGCTACCTCCACTTCGGGTTTGTGTAAAGAAATACTGCCCTAACAGGAGTCACGGAGTTTGCTGTGGAGCACTGTAAGTGCACCTTAAAACAGATGGCTTCTGTAAGTTGCACCCAAAATCATATGAGTTCTCATGCTGGCATGTGATTCTCTCACAAAAGAACAAAGCTGGATATTTATACAAAACTTGGGAATTTCTTAAGGTCTACAGTCTCAGGACTTAACAAATCTCAATCATTATACCAAACATATGATCCAAATAAAAATATATCAGATGTTTCTTAAGCACGTGGTTGGCAGGCACCATATGGGAAGTGGGCTTGCCGGTGTTCCCATTAGTTTCAATGGGCGTTTTGTGCCTTGGTTTCAACTGCAGCAGGGTGAGAGCCTGCTCCAACCAGCATGAGGAGCACAGACACAGCACATGTCCTTGGGACACTTGTTGGTGCTGCCTGGAGTTGGGAAACAGTGACCTCAAACTGATGTCTAAAGCAGGAGCCTGAGGTTTCTCCATCACTGCAGCTTCAAGTGAAGGGCCACAGAGAAGTAATAATGACGGTAAGCCATGACAGCCTCTGGCAGACATGTCTCACTTCACACACCACACAAGTTTTGTGACTGACTCCTGCCTAGCAAGCACGATGTGCACTGCTCCATTTATGCAGCACAAAGTCAAGGTCTCCATCGCATTCCATCACTCTGTGCCACTGTGGATCAGTCTAGTCTGCGGCTGCTGACCAGCCGCTGGCATCACTGAGCAGAAGCAGATGTGCTGACCTGTTTAGTCCATGCATACTTATGAAATCAACAAGGTCAAGTGCAAGCCCCTGCATGTGAGTTGGGACAATCCCAAGCACAAATACAGGCTGGGCAGACAATGGATTGAGAGCAGAAGAGAAGGACTTGTGGGTGTTGGTGCATTGACGAGAAGCTCAGCATGACCTGTCAATGTGCACTGGCAGCCCAGAAAGCCAACCATGTCCTGGCTGGGTAGCAAAAGAAGTGTGACCAGCAGGTTGAGGGAGGTGTTTTTCACCTTCTGCTTTGCTCCCATGAGTCCCTACTTGGAGTACTGCATCCAGCTCTGGGGCCTCCAACATAAGAAAGACGTCAGCCTGCAGGAGCAAGTCCAGAAGAGGGCCATGAAGATAATCAGAGGGCTGGACCACCTCTCCTATGAAAACAGGTTGGAAGAGTTGGGGTTCCAACCCCTGGAACAGGGGTTGTTCAGTCTGGAGAGGAAAACATTCCAAGATAACCTCATAGCAGCATTACAGCACCTGAAGGGGGCCTACAAGGAGGCTGGAGAAGGGCATTTGGCAAGAGCATGTAGTAACAAGACAAAGGGAAATTACTTTACACTGAAAAAAGGCAGATTTAGATTAGGTATTAGAAATTCTCGACTTTCTGAGGATGGTGAGACACTGGAACAGGTTGCCCAGAAATACTGTGGGTGCCCCATCCCTGGAAGTGCTCAAGCCAAGTTGAAAGGTGTTTTGAGTGACCTGGGCTTGTGGACAGCATTCCTACCCATGGCAGAGAGGTTGAAACTAAGTGATCCTTAAGGTCCTTTCCAACCCAAACCATTCTATGATTCTGTCCCTGGACACCTGCACAGAGTGTCTGGCAGGCAGCTGTGTGGATGCCACCTTACTTGTGGCTGCCCATTTAATATATAGCTGAGGTTTTCCATACCATTGAGGCAGAACCAATTTTTTTTTCAGGATTTGCCAGTGTGGCAAGGGCCCTAGATGCAAACTCTTGAAATGTGCCTTGAAATGCCAGCTTTCACTCCATCTGTCAAAACAGTACATACAAACAACTTCATGTTTGTTCAAGATGCATAGCTGCAATAAGCAGAACTTGCTCGTTTTGCCAGGAAACAGCTCAAAGCAGTGAGAGCAAATGTGACAAAATATGTTTGGCACAAAGAGCAAAGTCAAAGACTAGAGACCCTATAGCAGACCTACCCCTTTTTCTCAAAGTGAGAAAAACACTTTGAGTTCTTGTTTGAGAGCTGTAAAACACTTTGCCTTGTTTTAGAAATTCATTCAAGTATCAGAAAGGTTTTTCCTTTCCAGAAACAATGCTGTTGAACATATAGCTGTCGAGTATGTTTTTGCCTTCAGTATGGTTTCTGAGAAATACTGCTTTAAGTATGAGGGCTAGACGAAAAAGACAGGCATTTGTGTAGGCAACTATTGCTTCTCTCCACCTTTTAAAGAATTGCCTGTTGAAAATATATTGGGCCCTATTTGCTTGCACCTTGAGTGCTTAATCATAGAGGAAGCTCAAGTTTTATTGGGCAGCTTCATGGAGGAAATATGTTGGCACAACAGAGGCAGAAGGCGATAGTAGGAAAGGGACAGATTTTATAGCATTTTAAGAGGACTGTGACAGAGACAGTGAATATCAGAGACTTCCACTGGCAGGTTCATTTCCAGCTTTGCCAGCTCAGGTTGTTAAAAGCCCTTCTGAAGCTGAACTCCCTCAGTTTCTGATCTGCCCTTTCATTCTCCTTTCTTGATGTCATACAAATGTGATACCTGGTGAGGGGATGTTTGGCCTACAGGCTGTTCTGACATATCTGACTGAGATGAGTCAAGGCACATGGGCCAGACAGCAGCCACATCACTCTTCAGCCTCATCTGAGTTTTACTTGGAGTAGTGTACTGAGGGCAAGGCACAGCAAATAGAGCTTCTGCTCATCAACAGCTGTCTGCATGTCATGTGGCTTCAAGCCTGAAGCAGGAGAAAAGAAGCTTATATAAACCTTTCTGGGTTTGGGTCCCTTCTTAAGAATGCTGAGGTAGGTACCACCATGGTCCACTGGAGCTGATCTCTTCAGCACAGGGAGGTTCCTCAGGAGACTGACAGCAGTGATTCTTGCCAGCACATTTTTCATTCACAACATGTGGTATCTTCACAACACACACGTGTACATCTCATGCTTCACTGGCTTAAATAATTTTTGTCTTTTTTACCATTTGGCAGTAATGTACAATGTCTACCCTCAGAAGTCCCCACAGGCCTGGAAGAAAATCTTTAGCCGGATGGCAAACTCCGTGGGTAGCAGACAAGCAGTTGCAGTGAAAAGGAGGTTTCTAGAAGGCTGCCAGCAAAATAACACTGAAGCTTCTTCCTCTGCATGTGCTTAGATTTGCTTCCCACAAGGCAGTACAAGCAGTGGTGGAGTGGGCTGGATTAAGAATGAGCAACAGTGAGTCACTAATCATTGTCAATTCACTGATAATCACCAGAGCACCACTCCACAATGACAACCTGGCACTGCCATTGATGTCTTGCTGTTGTTGAGGGGATCCTTCACAGGACTGCAAGCAGCTTTACTGCAAAAATCAGGTAGCTGCATAGTAAGATTAAAAAAAAGACTGGTACTTTTTCTAGCCAAATACAATTCAATTATAGTGAGTTCACTTTGTGTGCCATTGCTAAAGGAAGGAACAGTCTGCAATGTGACATATTCTGTATCCTACTTAGCAGCCTAAGATTTCTGGTTAGTCTTCCCTTTTGATATTTTTGCTGTTGTTTACTCTGGTTTTACAGTAAGTGCATGATGAATATACCCCCCAATTAAGTACTTTTTAATTGCCCCACAAAAAATTAACCACTCTTTTAAAAACATTTTCCTGGAATCCTAGCCTTTATCCATTCTGAATTTAACATAAACACCAGTATCTCTGATGTCATCTTCTAAACAGTGTCAGACTGGGGCAATGCTTTAGTGAGAAACTTCCAAGAAAAATCTGAGCTCTGCAGTGACTCATTCTCTTCCCTCTGACTCAGTGCTAGATTGCTCTCCTAAGATGCTCTCCTGGAGGTGTTATCTTTCAGATGAGATAAAAAAACTCGGAATCTGACCACATACAGGAATTTTTTTAAACAGGGGGAGGAGATGTATGCTGCATTTTGCTATATATCCCCCATATCCCAACGGAAATTAACTCAGAAACTGTCTGGAGTGGATAAGACAGTAACACTCCCACCTCAGATGTTTGTTCCCACTCTCCCGTTGGAGGGTTAGAGGACAGAGGGATAGCTCACATACTGCTTAATCTCCTTCAGCCAGAGGCAATTTTAAAAAACAAGAGTAGGTGATTGTTAGCTATTCCAGCTTCCTTCGGGTGAGTCAGATAGGGAGAGAATTCACAAGTCCTCCCACAAAGAGATACCGGGGCAGGATGACCCCCAGTGCTACTGAGCACTGATAATGGTGCAGAACAGTGATGTGAGAGAGGTGTGGGAATGAATGTCACTCTGGAGTTTCCTGGATGTATCCCAGAGGAGAGTTTCTACTATTTTTGATTTCTTTATGATAGTACGTCATACCATTCACATAATTTCTTTCCACAGGCAATCAGTGAGTGAGGAGTTGCCTGATCAGCAAAATCATGATAACTAAAGAGATTTCATTTTTACCTTCTCAACCCGTATGCCTTTCTTCCTTACCATTTCTAATTTGCCTTTTACCCAAGCCCTCACAAAGTATCTTGCTACAAGCTTAAGTCTTCCCGACCCGACCTAATGAGCCAGATCACAAAACATCAATGAGCTGCAGTTCAATGAAGATTCCATTCCATGGTCCCAGATATTTTCCTTAAAAAAAAAAAAAATATCACAACCAACCTTTTCTCTTCCACCATCCCAGAGAAACTGAATAAACCTCCAGCCCTCAGAATTATGGAAAAAAAACCTCATGGTCATTTTAGAAGTCAGCTGATAAACTGATACCTTTAATTGCTGCTAATAGGCTGAAAAAAAAAAAAAACCACTCTGAAAATGGAATTAGCTACTCAAGCTGTGACAATAGGTGATGATGATGATAATGTCTTGACTTTTCAGTCTGTGTTTGCTAATCATTGTACATGCATGTGGGGGAAAAAAAAAGAAAAAAAGAAAAAAACAAACCCCACAGGTGTGCACAGGTTCTACCACTTCCCAGAATTTTTCTGCTTGGGCAAGCATTACTATTTTCCTTTACCGCCTCAAAATGTTACCCAGGACAGCACTGCAAGAGGAGAGCCTGGTTCATGGGCGCTGCAGCACCCTAGAGAAGGGAACAGTGCTGACGAATCCCCTTCCCCATCAGTGCCTCAGGGATCAGTCTCTGCCCTACTGAAAAGCAGCCAGAGTATCTATTCACCCTGCTGCGTGTGACTCCTCAAACAGGCAGAAAAGAAAGAACAAGCAGAGTTTGGCAGGGTAACCTTGCCATTTGCACCTCTCCCTGCTCAAACTTAGTAACTATGAATGCTGCATTTCTGCAGTGAGTAATGAAGACTGTGCTGTACACGATGATTCATTTCTTAAGTCTGCCTGCAGCTTTGAAGTCTTTCATTACCTATGTAATATGCATTCAACAGATTAGCTAAATGATCTAAGCATTATATAATTAATCAGCAGAGTGCAGGATACCCCATCTGACATTTAGTTGGGAGCATTGAGGTGCTTGTACTTTATGGCCCCGTACAGGCAACTCAAAGCAAATATTCGCTAAGTGAATAAAACACCTTGCCTAATTAAAACAGCTCTGGTAGAACTCCTAATGTATCACATTGCATCAGTCTGATGTCAGGCACAAGGCTAATGTGATGTAATGGTATGCCACAGAACACCTTAGGTGCAAAATAATTAATTGTATCCAAGGCAAATAATAGGAATACTTTCAGATAAATACAGCTACACTGTGTGGGTAGGCAGAGCCCTTTTCCAGTTCTGCATTAAAGCAAGCTACTAGCAGCTTCACTGGTCTCCAAGGAGCCTGGGGGAAAAGTGTTTCTCTCATCTGCCTCCAGTTTTTCTAAGTACAATTTTATGAATAATAGCCTTTTAGGTTTTATGAAAAAGATTGGTTCAGACTGATTCAGAAAGCAAATATGTTTATGTTCTTGTTCATGGAATCTCTTTTCTTTGAATAAAAAAAATCTTAAAATAATTGCAAAATGTAAAGATTTACAGACTAGAAAGGTATACATAATTCTTTAACTATTGAAACAAGTATTTTGGGCTTGTCTGTCCCCTCTGAGACTCTTCTGAGAATTTGACCCATAATTTAATTCCCACCAACATTCCCATAGTGGTTTTTTTTTTCTGTCATAGACATACAAAATAGTAATAATTCCTCTCCTGCATTAGTTTTGTGAGGCTTAACACGACCTCTAAATATATATATATATATATGTATGTATACATAATCCTTAATATTCACTATTATTTTAGATTCAGGCATCTTTGAGAAAGTGAAAGAGAGATTGAGAAAAAAAGAACCATGAAAGATTTACTCTTCACAAGGAGCAAGTGGCAATCAGGAATTAACTCTTCCCATAACCCTCAAGCCACATCCCACCTCCTGAGGTTAGTTATTGAAATGCCAGGAAGGCCTTTAAATAGAATTAAGTTTCTGAGGGAAGCAAATTCCTTCACGATATTTCATTCCCTTCGTTCCTAAGGGAGGCAGATGCCTGCTTATGCTACCTTCTACTAATTGCTGCTTATCACAGTCTTTCAAGTAAGTGGCAAATAAAAACTGCAGCTGGACAGATGAATGAGGAAAGAGGACTTATCCCTGAGAACACGTGGTCTGGAAGCAGGTGTTCCTCGTTTTTTTCTCGGGTCAAAGCTAGCTCATGTCAGAGACACCAGAAGCAGCATTCAGCAGAGGTGTCAGAAAGGCCACAGGCTCAGAGCATGGATTCCCTGTGCCAGAGGGCTGGAGACCAGGCTGCCTGCTGCAGCCAAGAGAGGTGTCAGAGCATGGGGTGAGAGCTGACAGGAGTGAAATGGTGAGACCATTAAGCCAAGTCCTCTAAATTTTCCAGCCCTGCCCTGTTCCTTGTTGTGCTGCAGACCCTGCTCTGACTGTCCTTCCCATTACACAGAAATTTTCAGTTTTGCCTCTAACTCAGAAGCTGTGACTCAGCTCTGGTCCAAGCCTGGCACACACAGAAGGAGCAATTTGTGCATATTGAGTGAGGCCTTTCAAAAGGTGCATCTTCTTCAATCCTTACAGACCTGACACTGAAAAATAGGGCTGAGTTGACTAAATGCAAATATCTATAATGTGAACATCCCCATCTGAGCTTATAGGCTAAATAGGCTTTAGAGTTAAAGAAGGAGAAACAGGCACTTACAGGGCATAATCTCTCTTGTCTGAAAGGAAATGGCTAAAATAGGGCAGTTCTTTTCGTTGACTGTAAAAGGAGTAGAATAACTTGGTCAAAGGAGATATCTACAGCGTGTTTACAGTTAGGTGAGATGTCTCATATCTCCATCTAATAAAGAAAGATAGCAGAGCAGCATTGATTTTAGTTGCAAAAATCATCCACACTTACATTCCCTTTCCATGTGAATGAGTATTCTAGCATTTCAAATTTATGTGTTTCTTTAATGGTATTGCCCAGGATAAATCTTTCCACAAAAAATTCGCAGTCAGGAGAACACTATCAACCACTGATATGAACACCAAAAAACCAAAATCTTCTCTGGCAACCGTCTCACAACCCATAAAAAACCCTTAGAAAAAGCTGTTATTGCTGTATGAAAGTAGTGTCCCATGTAAAGACAGAAAAGTAGATGCTAACAAGAATGAAAAGAAAAAAACAAACAACAATAACAACAACAAAAGCAAAAAACGCAGAAAAATTAACTACCTTGCCTCCAGAAAGTTACATTGTAAATTTGCAGGATTCTGGTTTTTAACTATTCCTTCATGTGATATGTCATCTCAAACATTAATCTAATTGTTTGATATGCTTCTTTTGTCATTTCTGTTATCAGTTGTGCAAGGGCACAACTTGCCACATTAGAATGACACTTTTTGCTTGGTTTCATGATAATATTTAGCTCTTGTTAAAAAGGTACATTTTGTAAGGAAAATAAGTGGGTGGTAGACTGCAGAAAGCAATGAAATAGTGGGATTGTGCTGAAGCATTTTTCATAATGAGTATTCTGGTCTCTCTTTGCTTTGTTTGTGTTGGTAGGACCTAGGAAAGACAATCTCTCATTAACAACAGGCACATTTTTACAATACTGCACTTAATTGAAATGCCTTTCTTATTATGGTAATGCCTGAGGACAAACCAAGATTTAGTCTCCGTTATATGTACAGCACTTAGTTGAAAACACTGCTCACAGTGTACAGTCCAAGTAGACAATACAAAGGAGAGGAAAAGCATGAGGAATGTAAGCAGAGTTAGCAGCAATAGCAACATCAGGTCAGGTGGTATTTTCTTTTTCTTTTCTTTTTT
>VZRS01014440.1:253431-299549 GCA_013398055.1 Ifrita kowaldi
ATGAAAATATGTTCAAGAACTGAAGAGACCAAGGAAATATGGCAGGTCAAGAAGGAAAAAGTGAGGATAATAGCAGGGCAAGTTTGGATCGTAACATCTTTCAGCACAGGGCACAGCAGGACAAGGTCTCAGCAAGCCTTCAGCTTCCTTCTTCAGTTGCTCCTACTGCACATTGCTGGTATCTAGAGTACTCTGCCTTCACATTTCCATCAGAGGCTTTACTGTCAGGGGGACCCTAATGCCGCTGATGGTGAAGGGAGGGATGGACTTGAACTGGGTAACCCTTCCACATCTAATGGAGTGGTTGCTGCTTTAATTGTTTCTGAGCAACTCCAGCAGGTTAAACATACCTATTTAACCAGGTGCCTGTTGGCAGGTTCAAGTACTTTAGCAAGCATAAATTAGCATAGCCTTACTGACATTAACAAGATGGGACTGATTTACAGTCACTAAGAAGCCTCAGCTTTGTATCCAAGTAGCCAGTAACACTCCTGAACCTTTCCATAGGAAAAGAAAGCTTCTCTGCAGGAACTCCTTCAGACAACATTTGTCAGGAAAGAATCGTTTTGAATGTTTAAAAGTCTAATTTGTTGTTCAGGGCTGCAGGGAAGAATGATTAAGCAAGGAGATGTACAGCATTTTTAAAATCCTCATTGTTCTGTTGGCTCACTTTGTATAAAATATGTAGGTGATGGAGTTACAATATCTTCATTGTCATGTGGGTTTGAATTAAAGATATTTCAAATTTTTTGCCAACAAATGGCTCTTTTTTCATAATTTTCGTGAACACACTAAAAACAATAGCAATTCCTGTCCCTCCACTCACCCTCTCACCATACATTTAGCACAGAGAAGAGCTGCAGCATGTCTCTGCCCGTGTGCTTATTCCAACAGATGAAGTGTAATAACAGGCCAGTTGCACAGCAAATTTACTATTGCCAGGATAAATGCAATGCTTTCAGAACCATCGGATGGTGAGGCTCAACGAGCAAGCCATCTATTGCTACAGTACGAGGGGATTTGTACAAACACTCCTATGCTCACCTGCAGGAGCCTCCCAATGTGGACTAGGCAGCAATGTCTCTGGAAGGAGAAAAACACTATCAGATAAGGATTCCCTTCTTGCATTTTGCACAGGTATGAAGGTGTCTTAATTCTGCATTATCATAAAAACAAAGGAAGAATAAGGCTTCCCGGATTTATGGCTAAGACTATTAGCTTATTGTTTCCACTAACTAGTGGACAACGTGTGCCAGTAAACAGTGGTCTTTGTTCTTTCTTAGCAGCAAAACCAAATATTCAGAGCAGTCCCATACAGATACTACATTTCATAAACAATCATGGCAACTTATTAAAAAAAGACACTTAATCCCTTACTGTTGGTGCTGTGAACCAAATAAAAAGCAACGCGTGGAGACATTAAAGATTAAAACCTCAAACATTCAAGGAGTTAGAAGGCAGAATGGTGATCCCCGAGAGTGGATAGCAAAGAAAGAGGCTAGGGGGGCACGAAGCACGTGTTTTCCTACTCACCCTCACGAGTTTGTGTGCATGTGTATGCCACTTAGTAGTTTGCAAGTCCCAGAGATAAGCTAAAGCCAGGACATTTTAGAATCTACTGCTATTATTGTGTCATTGCTATTTATTTGACAGTCACAGCAGTTTCCTATCTCTTTGTAAATTAGTAGTTAGCATCTGAAAAACTCTTGAACACTGAGTCTGAGTGTCTGCATGATTCTGAAGAGACAGGAACAGCACTGTCATTGACAGACTCTGGTTCCTCTTTATTCATTCCTGGGAGCCAATGGATTCCTGTGGTTACGGATAGGAGAGGTTAGCATTAAAATTATGGCAGCCACTGTGTATGTCAGAGCCCACCTTGTGCCTCTGTACTGCCGGTTATCAGCTAGCCTATAATCATTTGGCACTTTTATCACAGCAGACATGAGTTCCTTTCACTTTGGAGTCCCTTCAAGTTATCTAAGGGTGCTCGGTGCTACGCATGCACATGTGCTTCTCGGTCTCACACAGCTTCAGTTTTATCTCTGGTACTTGGAGACACATTTTATATGTGAGCACAAAAGGGATCAGAGCAGCCCTGCAAGTGAAGCACAAAATTCAGTGGTTCACACATACCTCAAGCACATTGCTGCTCGGAGGTCTTGGCAGCCAGCTGGCTCCTTCCACGGCAGTCCCACATCACGCAGCTGCCTTCGCTCCTGACATCTGCCATTCAGAACTTGTCTTATCTCACTTGTGTGAGCTTGGCCAGCCACTGCAGAGTCTTAGCCAAGAGTGCTGCTTGAGAAAAGACACTCATGTTAATAGGATATTCATGCAGGAATAAATGAAATTCTTTTACTGGACCTTCATCATTAAACAAGGTCTATGCAAACATGGCATTTCATGGCCTGTAACAAAGTAGATGCATGAGCATTTTGGTTTGTGGTCAGGAGCCTAAAGTAGTGTTGGAAAGCACAATCAGTTCACTGGATGGTTTTGCAAAATATTCCCTTGTTGATTTACTTACAAAAAAAGAAAAGGGAGAGTTTCTTTTCAACTTCCATCCCTTTAATCCCTGCCACTTTCTCTGTAATGATGAGCATTTTATACATATATGTAAAATATATAATTTCTTTCTTCCTACATATAGAATAAATTATTCTTGTATGTTTGTACTTCCTAAAGGATATTTTTACATATTTTAGGACACTTCTGCAGTTAAGACTCCTGAACCATATAGAATTTATTGCCAGAGACCTGTAAATGGTCAGTCAGTACTCACTCGACTGCATCTAGAATGCAAGGTGTTTGTGATTTCTTGCTTCAGCCATTGCATTATTTGAAATTTTTACAGCCCACATTAGTCAAACAAAACTGTGTACCCATACAGTTTGAAATTAAAGGGGGAGCTGTATTTAAGGCTGCCATTATTTTATCTGATTGGGATAAACCATGGAAACTTCTTATCTCTATATATCAATGTTCTCCAGTAGACTGATAACATTATACAGCCACAACAAACTGGCAAGTAGCAGTAAAGGAGAAGACTGACAATTTATATCAGCCCACAATATTTTGGTTCATTAGAGGATCCTTGACTACACAGTCCTGAGTGATATATTTTGAAGAATCATTTTATCCATCTGCTCATCACCTTTTTTTTAAGGTGTTCATTGAGGGGAAAATAGCTTTCAGTGACCTGAAACATTATAAGCAGAGTTCTCAGCTATCACTTTGCTAACTGCAAAGGGAAAGTACTTATCTCCTAGGTTATTCCAGGCTATCCCAGGCAGGTGAATTGTGATTACAGTTCAGACAATTCCATGACATTATTAACAATGATGTCTCTGTATCTAGAAGGCCTCGGTCTTTCCTATGTGAAGTGATCTACCCCGATGAAGTGTCAACCCATGGTCTTCCTTACCCTCCACATCCATCTTGTCTGGAAGAGTGTCAGGGTTACCTGTACTTCATGTGAGAATCACAAAAGCAGTTTCCTATTACCTCTTTCACTACAAAAAATTCTAACACCACGTGGTTAGACCTTAATTATTTGCTACTCCAAGTGCTTGATGCCTGTGCATGAAGTCCAGTATAGGATATAGGACAAAATTTCAGTAAGATGCCTAGTAGATATCTAAAATCTACTTTACTGCCAGCTTTCAGTGTCGCAGGTTGTCATTTAGTTGTAGTAAGGACTAGGAAATTCCTTGTTGCCAAAACCAAGTTTGATTTGTTCATTCATTTTATAGCAGTGCCTATCTTTTGGAACAAGCTGCGTAGCACTGCAAACTGACAAAGCCAGCAAAGATCTCTAGCTTCAAAGCCAGCTAATGAAGGAAGAAAAGTATGGTTTAGAAAGGAACTTAGTCTGGATAAAGTCTAGGAAAGTTTGTAACCTTCCACATCTACCATCCTCCTTAATGCTTAGCTTATCTTCTGACTTGATTACATATGGATCCATGATCTACAGGTTTTAGCTCCTGGACTGACTGTCAGGGATTGCAATTTTGGTTTGCAGACATTAAGCCAAAAGGTATATTAGTAATTTTGGCTTTCAAAGTGTGTGCTTTATCAGAAATACAGTTTGATTGACTGATTACAATACCGTCATCACATAAACTCATGAAAATAAGATTCCCAAGATTTCGCTTCATGTCCCTGGAGTTCTTCAGCAGGCTCTTAGTGGCCCAAAATCCAAGTCTGATTTGCATAAATTACAGTAAAATGAAGATAATTTAATTCCAATAAGATTATAAAAGACATGTTTCTAAATCCAGCATCCATCTGACATCCATCCTTGACTATAAGTCTCAGGTATGCAACAGGTACTAAGAGCATTGGTGCACCACTGGTCTCACCTTGGAAGGAGAAATGAACAAGTCATTTTTTAGACCTAGACAGGAAGCTTTTGGACCATTCCTCATGAAAGCACCCAGTTAATGCTATCTAATCTTCAAATGGTACAAGAAAATTCTTCCAGACACTTGGTGTTGGTTAAATGACTCCTTTCTTTTAGCTGTACTTAAATTTTATTTACGGACTAAGACCTCAAAAGGTAACCATTCCCTAGTCACTCTAGATGAGCACAAATGTTGAAATCCTGGCATATCATTCAACAACTGCAACATTAAATATATTACATTCCATATTTATAGAAAAGGACAATCACACAGACCTCTTTTGTAAAATGCTTTGAGGACAACTTTGTATAAGTATCAGGTATTATGTTTTTAGTAATAGATAACCTGTATAACAGGTAATCACATGAAACAGAATAAATTATTCTTTTCATTAGACCACCTCAGTGAAAAACATGACAAACCACATGGTGATGACACACCGATGTTTTAGTTGTTGCCCGGTAGTGCTCACCCTAAGTCAAGGACTTTTCAGTTTCCCGTGCTCTCACAATGAGCAGGTGCATAAGATGCCAGGAGAGATCATGGTCAGAACAGCTGGCCTGAACTAGCCAGAGGGATATTCCATACCACAGAACATCATACTCAGTATATAAACTGTGGGGAGTTGGCAGGAGGGGCCGATCACTGCTCTGGGACTGGCTGGGTATCAGTCAGCAGGCAGTGAGAAATTGTACTGTGCATCATTTGTTTTTCTTGGGGTTTATTCCTCTCTTTTTGTTATCTCCCTTTTCATTACTATTATTACTAGTATTATTTTTGTTGTTATTATCATTATTATCAGTATTAGTATTATTTGTATATATAGTTTTATTTAAATATTTAAGCTGTTTTTAACTCACAGATTTTATCTTTTCCCAGTTCTCCTCCCCATCCCATTGTGAGGTAGAGGAGTGAGCAAACAGCTGTGCAGTACTTGGTTGCCAGCTGGAGTTAAGCCATGACACCACATTTTATTATTATGATTATAAGAAATACATAGTTTTACTGCAGAAATAATTTCTTCCATGATATTAGCCATCTCAAAAAGCACAGGGCTATTTAAATCATCTAATCATCTTGTCATACTTTTCAAACTGAAGCATTAGTAGCTTGATCAAGGGTCTGAATGCAGCTGAGACCTTCAGCCTTGATTTAATCTGACTCCCTGCTGACATTGAATGGAAACACATAAATCTTATTAGGCTTACAGTGATTTCCTTCAATCATTAATTTAATAAAGCAGGTTGGTTTCTTTTAGTGTGCCAAAAACTGTAAAGTTCCAAAAGCTAAGTACCTTTCTATTAAGTAAACAAAGTCAGTCTGAAGGAGTATATATAGAAGTACCATACACAACACCAAGACTGGAACTTGAGGCATCATTTCCAAAAATCTGAACCTATTATGAATTTCACTTCTCGAAGGGAAATACTTGTGCATTGGCAATAAAGTCCTGTTATCATATCTGGAAAGATACTAATTTTTTATTAACCATGCAAAGTTAGGTTAGTATTAAAATATTGTCTAGCCTACACAGTTGTGTGCACCATTAGGACAGGCACACAAATGTTTAATACTCACCTGTGATGTAGGAAATAGCAGAAGAAGTTGTGTGTTCAGTGATGCCAATTCACTCTGCTATAGTGTGGGATAGGTTTTCCCTCAGCTCAATGGCTCTGTAACTTAGAAGGTCATGTGAAGACACAAGATGCTTGCTTGACTGGAGCTGAAATTTCTTATGTTCTTTCAAACAAAAGCCAATCTTCTTACAAACACAAACATGAGGAGATAGAAAAATTATGTTCTATATCTTTTCCCCTTTAACCACAGAAGAGAGTTGCTGTGTGTGTATCTGCGACTGCTATACCAGGTGACAAAAGAGACTGATGCCTTTCTGCTCCTTGGTCTGTTACTATAAATGATTCTATATTTGAACTTTTAACTGGAACAGTTAAAGTTAACCTAAAAATCCTTACAATTAATTATTAGAGGACTCATTTAATCCTCAGGTGAGCTTCATAAGCCCCACTGAAATCAGATGAAGTGGTATGTGCATGTCCCAGAGTAAAGCTGTATCCTTAGCTAAGTATTGCTTTTATTTTCCGGAAGAGCAGACCTACTGACAGCCAGAAGGAACAAATTCTTCACAGTTCATGACCTCAGAAAAAATGTCTGATAGATTTACCATTAAAACTTCTGACCTATTTGAATGGATGCTTTAGCAGAAGTTTTATAAAATCTGACATAAATGCCCTGAGCAGTTTTCTTCATCATGAGTTGCTGGAGCCACTGTGGATCTAAGTGGGTGAATCCTATGATGTCTAGTTAGATTAGAAGATTGTTTCCATATTCTGGCTACATCAAAAGGAGCATGGCCAGCAGGTGTTTCTGCCCCTCTGTTCTGCTCTTCTGAGACCCCACCCGGAATATTGCATCCAGCTCTGGGGTGCTATACACAGGAAAGACATGGGCCTGTTAGATTCACAAAAATTATTAGAGGGATGCAGCCTGTCTCCTGTGAGTAAAGTCTGACAGAGTTTGGGTTGTTCAGCCTGAAGATGAGGAGATTCCAGGGAGACCTCATTGCAGCCTTTCAATATTTACAGGGGATACACAGGAAGGATGGGTGCAGACGTTTTAGTAGGGCCTGTAGCAATAGAAGAAGGGATAATGGTTTTAAGCTAAAGGAGGGTTGATGCAGACTAGATATCAGGAAAAAACCTTATATTATGAGGGAGGTGAAACAGTGGAATGAGTTGCCCAGAGAGGTAGATTTATCCTAAACTTTTTTCCTATCAAATATCTTGGAAGACATATTTATTAGTAACCATATGTAAAAACAGTCCTGAATAAAATGTGAGAATACATATTTGTGAGTGCTGAAATCTTGAATTCAATATAGAGTGCATTAGACACATTCAAAATGACCACGTATATTATATTGGAACATGATTTATAAAACCTTGCACAGTTAAATGTATATAAAAGTATGATTCCATTGTTAAAATGAGGCTACAATTGTATTGATGACCAGTTACTGTCATCAGTTACTGTTATTTTTAGTGGCATTCTCAGTGAAGAGAAGGGGCACATATTGCAGAAGCTATCTATGCGTGTGGGTAGAACCTGATGAAAAATGTTAGTTAAAAAAATAAACAGAGTTTTTTAAAAGCCAAAAGATTTTTGAAATTTTTATTTTGGAAAGGTCAGAATTATTTCTTTGCTTTCTATGCTTTCAAAATAGAAGAATTTCATAGTAGATTAAAATGAGGAAGAAAGGGTTAAAAGTCTTAAGTAGCCTGCAAACAATTGATATTTTATTTTATATTAAGATTATTTTTTGACTGATATGAAAATGAAGCAGTATGGGACTTCCTTTCATTTTGCAGAAATCCTCTCTTATCATGCCAAATTTATTTTGACTTGAACTGGCTTAATTTTTTCGATGTTGATGGTTCAATGACTGTATATATTCCTAACCGTAAGTCATATCACAACATTAGCATTACAAGACAACTGTAACTGAGTAGTAAATTTAACATCTTTGAGAGTCTAAAGATTAAGGAACTACATATTCTTCATTCTCTTTTCTACTGAGTGTTTTCCTTGGACCACAGAGATTTGCTTTTTGTTTTATTTGCTGTTTTACAACATAAGTGAGAAATAAGTAGCTCAGACACTTCTTCAGAACATTATCCATTTTAAATATATATGTATTAGTTTTCATGATGTGCTAAGCCCACTGCCATCATCCAGAAATAGTTGAATGCTATTCCAAGATGCTCACAATCCAACAGCCAAGAAGACAGAGAGGACGGGAAAAATAAAGGCTACTTTAAAAGGAAAATTGGTGGACATATTAGAAGTGAAAATATAAGTTGCATTATATAAAGACTTCCTCACTTTACATATGAATGTCAGAACATCTAGTGTCAGTGAAAAAGTATCACTGAACATGTAGGCTTAAAAGAACCCAAGATGTTACACAGGCAAAACTGCCTTCAAGTTGGAACAAAGGAAAATAATAATAATCTCACTATTCTGCTGTGAGGATTATGCAGCTTGTACAGTTAGAGAGCTACAGCCAGATTCAGGCCCACAGCTCCTCTGGCACAGTTTGACAGACTGAGGAAGAAAAGTAGCAAGTGAGTTAAATGGGAGCTGTGCTTGTGAGCATGAGCAGACACAGAGCCTCAGTGATTCACACGGACACCATGTGCACGTACACACACACACAGAGCATGAAAGTCCCCGGCCAGATCCAACTGCAGCAGCCATGTGCATGCCATCAGTCACCGCACCATTTTATTCCCAAGGCATTTCACAAACTGTGCCCATCAGATCTGTGTGGGTAGTACATGTGGAGGAGGTTCTTTTTCTTCCTAGTTATTGGTATGGCAACAGTTAGTTATATCTTGGTTGCATTCAGAAAATGATAGAAATTCTTTGGCTGGATCACAAACAGGCAAAAAATGTGACAAATGTTAAAAAGTGTTTTTATCAGATCAGTTTTAATTGGATAATAGCCTACTGCATTACGGCAGGGAACTGGTTTTTTTCCCCAAATGTGTTTAACTGCTTGCTGAATAGTGTCACCCCTGTGATAGAAAAAGACATGTCAACCATGTACTGTCTTAGAGTTCCTATTGATAGATTAGGTTTACTCCATACAGATAGTTTCTTTCTAAGATTTACAGAAAAACAAAATTAGATAACTTTTCTGCTTTGAACTTTGGCACCTCTTGCAAACCATGGAAGAGAGCATCCAAGCAGAGTGAAACCTGAGTTTCAGCTTCCTCCCCTCCTCACATAATGCTAATGAATTGAAGCAGATCCAAATGTTCTAATGCTATAAGAAACTGAGCATTTTTTTTAGGCCAGAAGTAGCATAAAATCCTCACAGAATCATAGCAGATATATAGTTTAGGAATAAGGTCTCTTAAAGGACTGTGTTGTACATCTTGCTTTCTGCAGATTCAATTTTCTGGGATGTCTCTGCTCAAGAAGTCTCTTGACCATCCCAGTCTGAGACAACAACTTGAAACACGTGGCTGTGGTCAATGGAACTGAAATAAAACATCCATAAACTCTGTGAAGGGTTGGGTCCAGGTATAAATGCTATCACTGGGAGACACTATGCTAATTATTGCCCAGCCGTGCACTGATAGCCACAGTGCTGTAAACTGCAAAGCTCATGCAAGGCTACCTTCCCTCAACCATCAGGGCATTTATCTACTTCCATCTTATAACACTTTGGGAAAGCTGACTTTTCCAGTGATTACATCCTTGGGATATATCCAAAATGCATGAGCATGTATGTGTGTATAAGACATTTAATCTTAGTCCCACAAGCTGTTCCAAAAATCCTTTCTTAGGAGCGTGTTCTATCTGCAAGGAATCATCTTGCTTTCTGATTCATTCTGTGAAGCACAGATTGGCTAATCAAACTGTAGATTTTTATTATATGATTAAGGAAGCAGTCCCTTGTTATTTATGCCTAATAACACCCTTTTTTAGATGATACAGTAAAGTCTACCCTCAGAATGAATCCGGAAAGAATGAGGAAAATACCACATATCTTCTGCAATGAAAATTCTTGTTCTGACACAAGCTGTTTATGGGATTATACATCTTTTTAACTATATGGTCTTCAGAAACCAACACAGATTTATTTTCTTCTCCAATACCGTCCAGCACCCCACATCACTGGGTAAATTCCAGGCTTACTGATGCTGTTTCTAGCATCACTTCTGCACTGCAAAATATATCTGGTAGATGTTATTTCCTAGACGAAATGGTGCTGATCTGCTACCATCACAGTCAAAATCATAAACTGTGGCATAATTAGTTGAATGCACAAATTTTGCTGATTAATCTTCCCAAAATATGTGAGATGGATGTATTATTTTTAGAGAATCACTTTTCAGCATATCTAGATACTCAAAACATCAGAGACTAAAACTCAAGTGAAAAATAATCCCGTATTTCTGGGAGCCAGAGCGTGAAGTCTAGATAGCAGTGATCAGGACAAGAAAAATCTATGTTTAGAGAATCCTTTACTTCCTATAGAACTCTTGGTCACCTCTAATTATAATAGTAAGTCAACTGGCCATCTGCAGTGTTCTTCAGGCATGGTTTACAATTTTTTTGTTGAGTAGAACATTGCTTATAATAGACAACAAAGGGTGTTCGTGAAGGGCTTGTGGTGAACAAAAGTTATTTCCTAAGCAAAGTGGAAATCAAGAGAGAGGTCATTCCTCAGATATGATTTTTCAGATTGTTAGATCCTTGAGTATACATGCTAACAAATACAATTTCATAAAACAAGAAGATGATACCAGACAAGATAATGGGCACCGATTATGCAGGATGGCGTTAGTTTGGTAACAAAAAGGGTTGGTGAGATCTTTACATCCTTCTCACATGGAGAAATTGTCCCCTGTTCTTACAGACGTTAGTGACAGACCTGAGGAAGGTTTCTGAAGTGATTGAAAACCAGATATTTTCTGAAGAACTTGTCTGTGTAACCCGGACAAAGGAAAATCTAAAATGGCTTCCCATGTGTAGTGTTACTTGTAAGGGTATTCTGAGGAGTACAAACTCTGAGGTACAGCACAGCTGATAATGACATAGTTTTCTCCTGAGCTATTTCAAAACAGCTTAGGAGATCAGTCAGGTAACTGTAACTCACATACTTATGTTTGTAAAATATTCCTCCCTTATTCCTATTGAAAATCTTCACTGATTGGTCTCCTGCAGAACTGGTTGGGAAACAAAATTTTCTTCCATGGTAAATTAGTTTCTACTTCAAAAAAAAGATGAAAAAAATGGAGTATCAAAAAAAACCTAGGGTGAAAAACTATAAGAAGTTTCAAAATGAAAATGTCAAAGTGAAACATTACCACACCTCTGGTTGGAATAAACATTCCTGAGCAACTTGACCTGGTTTTTTGTTTGTTTGTTTTAATTCAAGCAATTATTTGGAACAGAAAAGTATCTTTGTTTCAAACTGTCACATTGAAATGTGGAGGGTTTTGTTTTGATTACCCAAATTGTAATATAAAAAAATATGCACTGAAATTGACATTTTCTCATAGAAAGTTCTTATTTCAGCAAAGCCACATTTTCCAAGAGGAAAATTTTTCAACCTGCTTTACTTGCCTGCCAGGAAATATGAAGCTGTCTAAAACCAGCATCTTACTAAAATTTTCCCAACATGAAAGCTGCTGCAATTTTTCAGTTGAAACTTTTAAAATGTTCTGTTGATGAAGAGAATTTGGCCATGAAACAGAGCAGTGCTTATTATAGCACCAATGCACGGAAGTCAGTTAGCACACTTCATGGCTATCACATGTTCAATTACAGTGGCAAATTCTAAGCATGGGTCAAACGCAAATAAACCCAAGCATTTACATTTCTGCTTCTTTAAACATTCCAGATGTAGGGGTTTTCCATTTACTTCACCTCAGTCAGCCGAGTTCAGTGTAGTGGGATAATTAATTCCCTCAAGTGTTCTGCAAATATTTCAGTCCAGATATATCTTTACCTCTTTGTGAAAGTGGATATACTTTCTAACAAAGGCATAAGAATAAAGTGATCTAAATCCAACTGACAGATTAGAATCAATACAAAATCTTACCAAAAAGTCTGCAAAAAAGCAGAATATAAATAACATGCTTTAGAAATGTTTGTTGTTACTACAAAATGCAATGCTACATAAGCAAGATTGTTATATAGTCTTATCTGTAATAATTTTCTGGGCACTAGTTGTAATCAAGCAGAACTGGATGCTTTGGTATACCTCAATGTTTTGATATCCACACTGAAAATTTTACAGATGTTAGTTTTCCATAAAGTGATGAAGATCTACTCTCAAAAAAATAGGTCTATTCAAGGATCTGAAAGTAGTTACCTCAAAATTACAAACAGCATCATTCTTCCAATTTTAGTTTTGTTTGTTCTTAGTATTTTAGCTCCATATAAATGACTGACCAATACTGTCACAAAGGACTTAGTTTTAAAAATCAGGCTAGTATTGGAAAATTTCAATTCTGAATTTAACATTCCAATAGGTACTTAGGTACACTGAGATCCATTAGCCTCCTTTGTATCAAGGTTTATAATTCCACCTCTAGTCTGAAGCATGTGAATATCTTAATATGCAAATACACACATTTACAAACAATTCTGCCAGTATGAATTCCAAATCCAGCACTTAAGACACCAGTATAGGAAAGAAATACATATTTCAAAATAAAGCTTTGACATTTCTGGATAGAAGTTCAAGCGTCTTCTACATTAAAAGGCTGCCTTTATGCCATGTTAACACACAACATTAAAGAAGGACTTCTCCTTTAACATGTTTCTTGTGGTCAGAGCACAATTATATGGGCAATTCAATCATATAATCCCGGGAACACCATGAGGGATGAAGTGAGATCCTGTCTTGGAAGAGATCTTAAAACAAGAATCCTATGCAGTATGCGATATGAGGAATCCTTTTCGTCTCCAGGATACTGAGGTTTCTCACTCTGAACCAATTCTTCCCACACAGTTACCTTAATTCTCTCTCCTGTGAAGTCATTAGGCTAACCTTTACAACATGAATAGAGGAAGAGGTGATCTTTGTTTGACAGCAATAATAAGCACAGACCCTTAATTTCAATTATGCAGAGAAAACCATAGAAACAGAGGAAAGAAGCAACCTTAGTCTAGGTAATATCAAGGTCGGTTGGTACCAAAAGCATTCAATTTCTGCTTCCATAAAATTAAAAACTTCAGGAGGAAAAGGCCGGAAAATTAATAGCAATTAATGGAATATGGAATACTAGGGGGATGCTGACTACTTTCTCAACTGGTCTAGAATTACTTAAAGAATTAGAATACAATCAATGGCACTATAGCTGGGGCAAGTTCTACATAAAGGTAAAGGAGTAAGTTGTCCACAGTAGTAGAGCCAGGGACAGCAAATGAGTATTAAAGTCATAGACAGGCAGGTCTGCAGCGATTGCTAAGAAGGAAGCATCAGAGTATACTGGTCAGCTGTGGCTGCAGTCATGAAAGGATGGGAGAACCTGGGATTAGGAACAGAAATGTTAGTGGCACCTTTTCCTGCCAAAAGCAGACACTGGCAAAACTGACACTTTATAATACTCCTTGCATTAAAAAAAGGTGCACTGACTTCAAAGATCTCCTCTGGCATCTTCCCTTTACATGGAAGAATTGTCCAAGTCTGAATGCTTCCAGGGGATGCAATTCAGATATTTCCACATTCCTGAAGAACTTTGAGCTAATTGTGATCATGGTTTACGCAAGAACAGGCTCTTAAATCTCCTTTTTGATCTTCCTCAGTCTGGCATCACCTTGGGAATAACATTTCTCTGACTGCCTAAGACTACAGCAGATTCACGAGGACCATTCCACCAGCTCAGAATAGGATGAATCCTTAAGGCTGGGGCTCAGATTTCCTCATAATCCAAACCTCCAATTAAGACAGTTCTTTTAGGCAGAATCGTGGGGATGAGTGCTGTAAAAGCTGTCTATTCCTGATTTAGCATTTTGTAGCTGTAAGGAGAAGGGAGTAGGAGTCTGTAACAACAGGGATTAGATTGTACTAAGAGCAGGTTCCTCATCGTCTTGCTCTGCTGCAAAACCTTGGGGCGACTGGACACGAGACCAGGGACCTGACCTTTAAGCAAGATGGAATATCATATAATTACTGTTCTGTGTAAATCCACTGCTTCTCTCCTCCCAGCTTTTCACAAGCTTGACTGACTAAGGATCTACTTTGAGATTTAACATATTTTTTAAATATTGTATTGTACCTTACACAGAAGGTGATTTACTCACTTTGACTAACTCATGTTCATACTATCAATTTGCAGGTCCAAAGCTATCTTCTAGTCAGACTGCTTTTTAGGGATCACACATTTCCAGTTGGAGTATAAACTAGTTTTCAATTACTAACTAATGATTTTTTTACATAGATATATTTTTATATCTATATATATGAAAGTAATGGTGCAAAATAAATTGTTCAGACTTTGCTAGCTCTGAGCATACAACTATGTACAACTCTGAGTATATCAAGATAGAGCCTACCTCTTATGGACGAGAATTAAAAATGTCTACTCAAACAAAACAAGCATGCAAATAACTCAAAAACATTCAGAAAAATGTTTGGAAATTAACAAGTCAGAAAAGTAAAATTGAATTAAATTGCTATCCCTTCCTAAAAAAAAAAATCTTTGAAATATCTAAAATTTTTTAAATTACATATTTACTATCCAAAGACAATAAAGAGAAATAAAAAAGAAACAACAACATGTGAAATTATTATTATGAGTTATACAGCATTAAAACTCAGTGCATTGTCACCTCAGTGAGTTAAGATACAGAATATTTTCTCTAAGAACAATAGCAAAGGACCAAATAAAGTACTTGTGGTTCAGGTCTGATCATTAGCTTGTCTTGATTATTAATTAAGGACACATACACCTCATAGGTCCCTAACTCATCTGAGGAGCCTACATTCCTAAGAGCTGGCTCCTCGTTAAATTATGAAACAGCCTTAGGAAGCCATTGCCTTAGTTTATGAGTCCAGGTTGGAGCATAAGAAGCAAACATGCAGTGAAAATTTTTGGACCCAGTCAGACTTAATGAGAGCTGTTATGCCAGTTTTTATTGCAAGCCCTAGGTGAAGTCAACACCATTAAGGACAGAAGGTGGTGTAAGGTAGCAGGCAGTGCTGGAAGGAGCCTATTCCTTCTGCTAGAATCCGTCCTTTGTCTCCTATTGTTATTGGCTGCTTGTAGCCTCAACATGATTAAAAAACTTTGTTTGGAGCCTTTTACTATAATTCACAACTGAATGACTTTCACAGGCATTAAAAAAAAACAACAAACAAACAAAAACAAAAAAAATCCAAAACCTAAACCAAAACAAAAAAAACCCAAACCAAAACAAAAAAAAAATGAAAACCGTACTAACAATCTTCAATGATTTCAGGATTAATGACTACTTTGTTGAGCCACAGCCATGTCCTGCTCATGTGATCTCAACTGGGTGGCATCTGCTCTTTTCCACATTCTCCACAGATGAAGAAGCATGTGTCTAGAGTACCCAGGTCAGTGTATTAATCAAGTGTGTTAGTGACAGCACTACCAACCTCAAGCACAAAATTTATGAATCACTTCTCTCAAAAAAAAACCAAAAAAACCCAAAACTATTTTTTTCTTAATTATGTATGTACGTACTTTTATCTATCACTTTCTGAGCCTTCAGGGTGAAACTGTGCATTGTTTTCAAGTTTCTCTTTGAAAGGAGAAGGTTAGGAAGATATTGGTTTTTCTGTTCTAAGAAAACTTGAAAATTCCAGTCATCGGTTTTCAAGAATTTTGCTTCTGAGAAAAATACATGCAATGTCACTCAGACCCATGATGAATTATTAATACTTGCCATTGCTTTTGTAGCAAATTAGTGGCTGATCTCTTTATTCGTCAGATCTATCACCCCTGTGGGCTGAATAGGAACAGGATTAACATCCTTCTCTGCCCCCACATTTCTCCTTAGTGTAATTAGGAGTTATGCAGGCTAGGAATTGTCTAGCAGTCCGCTAGGTGTAATGACTAATGCTTCTGATCCCGGCTAGGCTACAGGACTTTTCCCAAATTGTTCCTGTTTGAATTACTGCATGTTTAAAAGCAAAAACCAAACCAAACAAACCTTCTGAAAAACTATCTTATATTTAAGCTCTTGTGATGAAGAATCCACCTTGGTAAATAATTCTGATATCTAATTATCTTTTCTGAAAAAAACAAAACAAAACAAAACCCACAAAAAAACCCCAAACCCAACATGTTCATTAATTCAGGACATGTTTTACTTCAAATACAGACAAGGTGTCTGCTGAAAAATGCTTTGCCAACACATTTATCATCCTCCCAATAACTATTCCTTTCACTTGTTCTCAGTTTCCAATACTTCTCTTTATTTCTGAACACATTAAATGGATACATGATAGAACAGTAGAAGTTGCTTGCACCAGCGCCAAAGTGATAAAGCCTCCATGGCAATGGGGTTTATTTCTACTGTTAAAAGCCACACCAGAGCTTTTAGCTACACTGTCACATTGGGGGTTCATCTTCAATAATTCCATGTAAAGAAAGCCCCCTCTCCCTCTTCTCCATCCCTTCCCTCTCTCCACCCAGGATATCAAAGTAATCTCCAGGACCATTCTAATTTCTTACTTTCCTTGGTCTTTAAACATAGTATGATTCTGTTACACATTACCTTTAATTTGAATTTCAAGTGGAGGTCTTCAATAATAAAATCAAGAAAACAATATCGCTCCTGTCATGAAAAAGTCCATATTTACAAAAAAAGCACCACTAAATAGCGAGTTTTATTTTACCTAAACACTCTTTGCATGAATGGTTAATCTAATCAACCAGTTTGCAGATGAAATTGCAACTTTGAACTTGCACTGAAAGCAAAGTATGTGGTGAAATTCTTTAGCATAGCTCTCCATAATGTCTTTGTAAATTTCTGAGACAGAAGCCATGAAGTGTTGTAACAAATGTAATTATTGTCACAGTTCTCTTCAGTTGGGGTAGCAACCACTCTTCAAATCGAAAAAGAAAAGAAAGATCACATCAGGTATCTTGGAAGTTGAGTGATGTAACATATATTAGCAGAACACCTCTATTGCACTGTAAAAACTTGTGTTTAAGCCAGCATTAACCTACTACCTATTTTAGTTGACAGTAGTCACCTCAATAGAGGAGCATAGGGCTCAACATGGTACTCTTGATAAGGTAATTAGATTATTCTGAGCTCTGTGCTTCTGTGATAGGTTTCACAAGAATAGGACCAAATACCTGATGAGGCAAATAGAAGAAAACTCATTCCAGGGCAATGAACAGGACAATAGAAGAGAAGGTGTTATGAGTCGGCTGTAATGAGAAGAAGGAGAAGAAGAAACGTTGACAAACTATGGTTTTCTTCATCTCAGCAGGCCAACCATTTGAGAGGAGGAGGTTCTACAGATTCCAGGCAAATAGAAACATCCTATCAATGCTATCTCTTACTTCCCTGATGAAAGTAAAACGGACAGGAATAGTTGTCAGGTAGTCAGGCACTGGCATGAGAATAGCTGAAAGAAGAAACTAATTCTGTACTAGAATGGGTAAATTGCAAGATTTTGAGTATTACTGGAGATTCAGTGAAGAGACAGGTGGTTCACATCATTGAAGAGGACTCAGTTAACAAACAAGGAACAATTGCACTCTGTTTTGTGGCATTTTTTACATATGGCTTTCAGAGGGTGTGAGGTGAAGAGAGTTTTTTCAGAGAGTTTTGAATGTAAACCGAGTTCAGCATGTATGAGCCCAAAGACCTCTGTGTAGAGCCACCTCTCAGGAATGCCGCCTGACAAATTTAAAGGCTTGGCTTAGTTGAAATATGGATGTCATATGTCTCTAATAACCAGACATCCAGCTAATCATGGAAACTTTCCACAGGCAGAATAGTCTTTTCTACGCATTTGCGCCTACAACGAATGAGACACCAGTCCTGTTTGGAGTGCATATACCATTCTAATAACTAACCATAAATAAATGTGATTCTCACCTAGAGCTAGAATAAATTGAAAGCAAGTTTTTTATGACATGGCTATCACAGATGAGGGCACATAAATGATTGGCACAATAAGTTAGCCCTTCTCTAAAATAGAACATGATTTGATCCTATTGCTGAATCAGTCTATGCATTAAAAAAAAAGAAATTAAGGCCTCTTCTATTAAAACAACATATTTACTTAAAGACGATTGTTTTCAATGAGGCATTTTGAGCACAAGTGTGTGTATTATAGAGTAAGAGAATTGAAAACCTGTGAGGACCATGTCTTCACAACTAAATTCAAAATAGAGTGGGGCCCAAGAGATTTGAGCTAACTCCCTCTGCCACAGATTAATTGAGCAACGTTGAGCACTTAACATCACTCTTACCATCACTCTTAGTGGTGCAAGAAGCACACAGATATAGATGTTTGTTCAGAGAGAAATTTCCTCTGAGAAACATCTTACCTTTGTAATCATAGCCAGAGCACAAGTAATGGCAGAATAGTCTCCCATTTTTCCTTTGTTTAAGTAGGGCTTAATTTAGAGTTCAGTGTGGGAAATGTGTTCATCCATGTAGAATCAAAGAATCATAAAATCACAGAATAATTCCGGTTGAAAGGCGTCTCAGGAAGTCTATAGTCCAAACTCTTACTCAAAATGGATTCACCTTTGAGATCAGACTGTGTTACTCAGAGCCTTATATCCAGTCAGGCCTTGGAAACCTCACAGAATGGAGACTGCGCAACCTCTGTAGGGAAATGCTGCTTGACTGTCCTCATGGTAAAAAAAAATTTTATTAGGTAGAAACCCTTGATAAATCGCCACTGTTTTTTGTCCACCCACCATGCACCATCTTGTCGAGTCTGGCTCAGTCTTCTTCATACTTTGTAGGTACTGAGCATTGTGGGAGTGGAGGGCAGCTATCGGGTCTCCCTGAAACCTTCTTTTGAATCGGCTGAACTAGCCTTGGTTCTTTGCTCTCTCCTCACAGGCCAGGTGCTCCGGCCCCCACCAACTTGGTGGTCCTCTGCTGAACTTGCTTATGATGTCTTTCCTGTATTGGGAGGCCTAAAACTGGATGAAGTATCTAGATATGGTATCACAAGTAAGGGAAGTAAAGTAAAGGGAATAAGCAGTTCCATCTACTGCCTGTGCTCTTGTTAGCACAACCCAGGATGCTAATGGCCTTCCTTGCAAGCAGGGCATTCTGCTGGCTCATCCTGAATCCTTAACCATTTGATGCTAAATGTGATTTTATCTGTCAGCCTGATACATCTTCTCATACATGCCAGGACGTAAATGCATGTGTGAAAACAGGTATGCATGTATAGGTTTAAAAGCACAGGTTTCCATCTTTCTGGTACTTCCAATACTGCCTCTTTCAGCAGCATTAGTAGTGCCAGCAGAGGCCCGTGGGATTACACAAGCAAAATATGAAGCAGTTTCTGCTTGTATATCTTAACTATCTGATATAAGACAGGGTAGAGATAGTAAATACAATCAACTGTTCTTAGGCAAGGACAGTAATGTGGCAGCAACAGGATTTAATTGTTCCTTTGGCTGGCTACCAGTATCATCAGCCAAGCTAGAAGCAAGTAAACTAAACATGATTTGGTTGAATCAGTGTCCATCTTCAGTTGGATGATGGTTTTGTTAAACTTCACGGTTGACCATTTAGCATCCAACTGCTCACTGTCAACCCAATCCAGTGATAATCTAGCACAACATTTTTTGTTCCTCTGGATTCATTCTTTAGGCATGAGTGGTCCTATGCCCTTTTAGCATAGTTCAAATGAACTCAGCTACCAGCTGGGCTTAAGGAATTTCTGAAATTTTCTGAAGAAAATTTCATGTTTAAAGATTGTATACACTTCTGAGTAGTTCAAGATGCTGACTATAGAAAAAATAATTAAAAAAAATCGGTAAGGGGAATTACAACTTCATATGAAACTCCAGTTCTCATGCCTGTCTCATCCATGGACAATGCTGTTGATGTTAACAGGAAAAATAAACAAGGAAGTGAAGATGAGAATAAGAGGAAGAGAATGTTGGGTAAAAATGAGATAAGTATTGAACTACTTTGTAAACACATGGGCCATATGGTGCAGACATAAACAGTGTGAGCTTTCTTTACCAATATTATGCAGTCTGTAACCTCTCTTTCAGATAACTCCTCTCTGCCAAATGTTTTTCGTCTTTAATATTGCAGACTCTACAGACATGCATGCTTATATATTCCAGAGCTAGATTAAGCAGACAAACTTTCCTAAACTACATCCATTTTCTGCTAAGTACCAGTAACAGCTGGATTGCCTTAAAAAACAACCAACCAAACAAACAAAACTCTTCTGCCACTTTAAAAAAAAAACTAAAACATTAACTTTTACTGAACTTAATGTGCAATGTCTACTAAAGGTATAGATTTTTTGCATAGATTTCAATTGTAATATAACCATTGCCAGGTCTGATGTTTGCCATGGATTGCAACTGCAGGGACACATTAAGATTTTTATCTGGTTTTACTGTACTATGGGTTTGAAAATCCATGCCCAGCTATTTGGCAGCCTATTTTTGATCTCTAGACTTTTGTGGCTAATTTGCTTTAATGGCTTTTGAAGACCCAAGGATTGCAGGAGAGTACTTTCAGAAGCAAATTGCATGCTATCTCAGTCACTATGCTGATAAATATATAGATGATGATGTCGAACTATCAAGTGTTCTTAATGTAGCAAGCACCTGGTTTTAATTCCATCATCTAATATATCATTTTGTCATTAGCCCATCATTTACAACTCATTTTAGCAGTATGTACATTGATACTTTGCAAAATTAATGTAATAATCCTAAAATTTTTTGGCTTTTTTTTCCTATTGGCCTGCCTGCATTTTTTCCCAAGAGTTTTGCAGCAATGCAGACTTCTGCAAGATTTTCTTTTTCAAATGACACCTTCTGCATAAATCAGCCTATTTCTATTTCAGTCAATGAGTGTTATACCAGTTTGCACAGTATAATGGCCTGCTGCAAAAATGCCCTTTTAGGACTGTCTGAGAGAAGTCTTACACTCCATTTACTGTGCTAGTAAGAATGAGAGGACAGTTCTAAAGTAGTGCCCTGTTATTACTGTCTCTCTACAGACAGATTGAGTAGATACCTTCATCCCAAGTCTGGTAGCTGTACGGTTGAGCCCATTATGACAACTGGATAATAAGTCAACATTTTCCCTGCTAGCAAGCAAATTTTAGGGATCTAGTGAGGCTTTGTATAGTTCGAACCCTCATAAATCAAAGCCGATGTAGAAGTAAAGTTCTGCTGGATGGTTCAGTACTTAAACACCCAGACTGCTTCTATTCATCCTTCTGAGAGCAACCAACAAACTTATCAGTGACTGCAATGAGGGTAAGAACAATCTGGGAATACCATTAGGATTTACACAACAGTGTTTGTGACATTTTGTCCTGTTGCCTCACTTTCATTTCAGCTGCTGCTCCATTTTGTTTCTAAATCAACAGCATATTGTTTGCAGGATTACTATATCATCTGTTTCCAGGAAGCTTTCTGAATTTTACATTACTTTTTATTCCTGCAATGTACCCAGCGGGGAACTGAAGCTGAGTAGCGCCTTCCCCCTCACAGGATATTGTGTTAACTACCAAACTGCATGTCCCTGCATGGAACTTTTTCCAGGAAACTTCGGTTCATTAATGATTTGAAGACCCTGTTCGGGTAATACAGATCTATTTCTATATTATTTATTTTAATTTATTCTATTTAGTACAGATACCTGAGCCTACACTGCATTTCAAGTGCCAAACTTCTGATACTGCTCTTTGTGCCCATTTTTTTTGAAGTTACTTACTTTATTTCCAGATCGTGAAATACTTTTAAGTGGAAGCAGCTGTATCATGTATACTGAATGCTAAGCACATCCAAACCAGGTTAACCTAAAGGGCAGGTATGCTTTAAAGATATGGTAACTCTGCCCTGTTATCGGGGTTCACGATGCTAAGAATATCCAGGAACAGTTCTGCAGAGTTTATGTTCTGCAGTTGCTATTTTAAGACATCTTTCATTCCCTTTTTCCCTCAAAAATGCAGAGCCAAACCCCATTAATGCCCCAAATACATCTTACATTAGTAAGATGTAAACATCATTCTCATTTCCAGCATATAGAACTTTACTTACTATTTCAGTCATTCCTTTTCGTTTTTGATCAAACTCAGCAGTTGTTCAGCAAAACACTAATTGTGGTTTAAATCTCTGTTCACCTACACAACAGTTTCTAGAAACTGTACCTGGAAACAACCTCACAAAACACTGAGAGCTGATAATAATGTAAATCCCATTTACCCTAACAGACATTAAATGCTCACAGCCCGTAACCATGCAACCAAATAAGTGTTGTCAGTTTCTAACCACAATTCCTCATTTGTATTTTCAGCTTTTTTTAGAAGACAGGAAAGGTGCGGTCAAAACTGATCAAACAGCATTTTGCAGAAAAGCGTTCCCACATCTGCAAAATGAATCCTCAGTCAATGCATGTTTTCTCTATTCTTTCTAGCACCAGTGCTCAGGACTAAAGAAACCATTAAAGCCATTGAAGTCTTAATAACTTGAATTTTTTTTTGCCTATGAGCATGCGCTGTGGTCTTATTTTATACCCAGCTCCCTCTCCTCTCCTCCATGGTACCCTGGCGAGGCCACAAACTGTGGACTTTATCTCTGAGGGTAGAGATCACAGAACTTACTGCAATCAAGAAATTATACTAATTTATATATGACTTACTGTATACTGTTGTAGACAAAGCCATATTGAACATTCAGAGGTTACTCAAACTCAAATTTCTGTGTCAGCTCAAGTCTCACTTCTTTCTTTATAGCTTTTATTATGACAGGTAAATCATGCCAGAAAAGAGGAGTGTTCCCCTCGGGCAGCGATCAATTATACAGTTTATGCCAGTCAAACACAACTGCTATAAATATATTTTTCCCAATCTCTCAAATCTAGCACTACTTTCTGACCACTTTTTTCTCTCAAGTCTAAACAAAATTGTGTGATCTCTTCAGTAATGCACACAGTAACTGAAATTCCCATTGCTATCACATGGCTTAGGATGCATTTCTAAGAGTAGGGAAACATACAGACAATCAGATAATATAGGAAAATGTGCCATGCTATAACTGTTAAATTATTATCTGATATATTAGTTTTTATCAAATCTAGCTTTATTTTATTTGGCAATATGCAGCCATGTAAACCCAGATTAATCAAACAGTTTTGCATTGTTGAAGAGCAGTGGTCAAGCTGGCTTCGTACATTAATTTCCATACCTTACTTCTGTCAGGATGGCACAATTCACATACACTTACAGAAACATGGTTTAGTTCACCATTAAAAGTGGTCAAACACATAGTCCCTCAGCTGAAAAGAAACTAGAACTGCATCTCTTTTCAGGCTGATTAGTGAGCTATCATTGTATAAATCTGAATGCTGCTGTCTGAGGTTTCAAGAAAGCATGAGAAGAAGAAAAGCTGAGCTGCTGAGTTTGTATGTTATGTGCAGTCAGAGAGGATTCTCTCACCACAAAACATTCAACTTAAGAAACAGATGCAAGATATCTCTCAGCAGTGTCAAACAAAATGGGGAAAAAACCCCAAACAAACAACCTAGAGCTGAAGGCTAACATGCAAATAAACCAAGAACATGGAATTGATGACAGACAAGCTAGATTTGTCTGCTCTGTGCATGATACCACCCAGTTCTCACCCTGCCTTTCCCTCTCTCCCTGTCAGACACATATCAAGTGGAAGGGATGGTAGTGGTCTTCAGGGCATTAGCTGTACCAGTTATTTAGTCCAGTGGAAAGACTGACCCAACAACCCATTCCCTTTTTGTTTGGAAGCCCAGAATTCTGTGACTCCTGTGCAAGATAATTCATTTACTGCCCATTTTTCCTAGTACAGGATATCCAGGCTTCACTCAGCCTTCTTTCTCTTGCTTTTCTCAGATCTGCTGGCTGACACAATTGGCATTCAAATGTTAGGCTTCCGTTAGCACTGATAAACAGATTTGGTGCTGGTGATGGGTCCTAAGGTCTGATCTGGAGCCCAGGGCAGGAGCAGCCCCCTGGACAAGGGAGCGTCCTGGCATTCCACCTTGCATGGCAGCCCCACAGAGCTCAGCCCCAGGCAGCAGCAGGTACACACCTACCCCTGCCCTGAGCCTGCCAGTGGCATGGAATCTCAGAAACCATTTTACAACTCATTGCATCTTCGATTGCTATGTGTGGGCATAAAAGATGCAATGGAAAAACTTACTCATGAGAAGATATCAAGTAATTTTTTCCCTCCATAGCCAGTCATTGCTGTGGTAAACAAAATGGCCTGGTAATAGTAACTCACCTTTACGCCTTGCTTTTGATATCGATATTCCATATGAATTCTTTCTTTTTGAAGCAGTGTTTATGACTTGCTTGTGATTCGCTGCAAACCTGTGCCAGTTTATATCAGAATAGGTGTACTGACTTCAGGGATGATTTTTGCATTTGCATTTATGTTTAGGTTTATTTTATTTAAACTACGTTGATGCCTACCTATTCTTTGCAGCTAGATATAAGCAGATTATTGCATGGACTCTGTTTACAAAACAAATATATTCTCAGTGATAATCTAGGTAAATTTTAATCCAACTAATTTCTGGATAGAGCTTCTGATTGAACTACAGTATCTATGAAATAGAAAAACAGTCTGTAAGAGCTAAACAAAAAGTCCACTGTCTCCTTTGATAAATTATTCTAATAGTCCATCAAGCTTGCTTAACATGTATCTCTGTATCTTGGATTAGTTTTGCCCTCTTAGGGAAAACTAGTGGATCCAGTCCAGCAGAGTGCAGAAGATGATGGTCAGAGCAATTCAAGTGCCTTCTGAAAGGAGGGTGGTAGGAGGCTGTGGTTGTATAATCTGTATGTTTCTCAGTTGTATAATCTGTGTATTTCTCAGTAACTTGAAACTGCAGCAGATTCAACCAGCTTCCTTTTAGTAAGTGGATGACATCTGCCAGGATCTTCTATATATAAGAAGTGGTTATATGTGATATGACAGAGATGTCTCTAGTGCTGCAGATGACAATAGGGTAAGCCAAAATTATTGTATGCACAGAGTGGAAGCAAGAAGAGCTCTGAGTGGGCTATGGGAAGATGTAAAATGCAGTTACATATGCCTATGCCTTCTAACATGCTTTTGGTGTCATATACCCTTGCAGTAGGTATTCATGATACAGCTCCATGCTCTCATCTGCGTGGCAGTCAGAACCACGTTAATCTACGCTGACTTAGCAACATGCAAACTTTATCACCATGACACATGCACCGCCTGTCGAATCGCTGACTGCGTAGGCACCCTGAACTTTACATTCCTATGAACTCACAGGGTACTGATATCACTGAGAAGTGAAAAAGTGCTGATTTAATTCTCTCTCTCGTGATTTCATTAGAAGAAACATGGGGAAGTAAAATGGAGGCAGCTCTTCCCCTTTCCACTGTACCCCAAGTGAAATTGCGGTCATGTTACAAGTGACTTCAGTTGTGCAGTTCCTGCACATCCATCTGCAGGGCAACAATAGCCACCAGCAGCCAATGTACCTGTTGTAACAACCTCAAGGCAGGATCTGACCCTGATTTGGGAACCTAAATACACGAGCAGGACCTTGCTTATTTTTGCAATAGCTAAAAATGGTACTTCTAAACACCTTAAAATTGTTTCCTCTCAGCCTTCATTCTGCCTTTCCCTAGACTCTAATACAAATACAAAAGAAAGTTTATTAATTTATTGAAAATAGGAAAATCAAACCTAAGAACTATACCCACAAGCAATTTTTTTTCATTTAAATCACCAGAATATGTTTCACTAGAAAGCAAACACAATGCAAACAACTGGAACAAGACTGCAGATTAAATCCATGTCAAATGTTGATGTCCTCAGTGTTCACATCCTAGTGCATTGACCACACTTAACATGACATTTATGCAGATTATTTATTTGACGATGATTTAATTTAAAGCATCTCTAAAGTGACTGGAATCAGAAATCTGATATCAAAAATCCCACAGCTTTTAAGCATCATTAACAATACCAGAATATATCCATATTGTTCCAAACACACTGACAAACTCCTATCACATATAAATAAGCTGTTATGAACTTCTGACTTCAACACTATCTGCAAAAAATCCGCCTTGTTCAAAACCTAGAGGAAGCAGCATGCAGTGTAAACAAAGATGATGTTTGAGTATCAATATTTAATGAAAATGTAAAACCTGCCAAGCCAAGTCTCAGATCAATGTATTTTTTTTTTTCCCGGCTAGAAAGCAGTTGCTATTCAGGTTCTGAGTCACAAGTCTCAGATCTCAACCTTGTTCATTTTGGCTTTATGAACAGACAGAGAAAAATTGCTTTTAAGTTCTCTTCCACTATCAGAATAGGGAAAAGAGGGAGTAGAATTGGTGCTTCCTAGTGGCTTGAAACACAAATATATTGAAATTAATTTTAGTACATAACTCATTCCAAAAGGAAATGAAAGTGGAGAAAGACACTGAAAAGTTTGATAACCGAAGAGATGGAGATTCTGACAGGGTAAAAAACATGAATAATAAGTGTAATAGAACTGTAAAACTTCAAGTGACCGTTTGTGTCCCTATACTTTGGCTTCTTTCTTCATTTCTTTTATCTTTGTGCCTCTTTCAACTTTTACATTCTTTAATGTTGTTTTGTACTTCACTCATTGTCAGCTAGGCATCTTTCTTTGATTTCAAGCCCTATTAAAAACTCAATACCTCACTGCAACTTTACTACTCTACCCAGTTTTTGTTCACGCCTTCCTCTTCCTGAAATTATTCCATGATCTGTGCTGTTCAAATCTTACCTTTGGAAGATCTCCAAGTTTGGAACCATGCTCAGGTTTTTTTGGTCGTTTTTTTTTTTTTTTTTTTTGCAAAGCATGGAAGAACAAAACAGTTACTCAACCTTCTGGGTGCTCGAGGGTTTTTGTGGAAGCATTCTGCTACTCACAGCATCTTCCTGAGATAAGTTGCTGTGTCAATAAAGGAGGAGGGGAAGTCAACTCGTGCACATTTTTGCAGGTAAAATATTCATTCATCAGACCAGCTAGTGACTTTTTTTCTCACTTCTCCATTGTTTTCCATCATCTATTTCAGGATGCGCAAATTGATGGCAGCTACTCTGAGGTCTTACCAAAATCTTTGCACAGGCTATAAAAGAGATGTGATTTGCTCCTTCCACACCCTTGTCTGTCTTCTACAACCATGTAAGGGAGAGCAAGATTGCCTCTTTCTCATCTTCCTTCCTCCCACCCATATTAAGTATTTTTGCAATACAGCTGAGATAATACCTACAGCATGTTGCCAGAAATTAAATACTGCTTTAGTACCCCACAAAGCATGCTTAGAACTATTCTGTTTTCAATCATCGCACTAAATCTAGTCAGAATACAAAAGTACATAGAATAAGTGAAACAATGGCACCATATACGGTGGTGGGAACTTAGCAACAAATTAAGCTTGAAGAGAAAAAAGAGGCAACTCTGCAGTACTTTGAACTTGGCAGAGTAGCAATACAAAAGGTCAGTGACAAATAATTTCTGCCTAGACTAAATCTCCATTTTTAGGAATGTTATCCTAAACTTGAAAGAGAAATGCCAGTTGAAATGAACTGAGAGTTTCCCCAAGAATCTCACTTAACAAACTAGAAAGAATTCCAATCAAGCTTTGAAAGTTTACACTCAAGCCTTTAAAGTTTACACTCTGATAATACTATGACAAAATATAATGTGAAAGATATACAAATAACATAAAGGAAACCAAAGCTTAAAATAAAATTGATTAATATGGTAATATTAAAAAATAATAAATATTCAGTAAAAGTAAGACAAACCAAAGAAAACATAGCAAGTCAGACAGTCAAGGTATTACCAAGGGCCTTCACTAAGCTTTCTGTCCTTATTACCCTACGTTAAATTATATTTTTATGTCATGTAAGGCACAATAGAAGGCACCATGCAGTTTTCCAGTTGTGCTTTATAACAATAGTTTTTCCTTATCTCTGACTCTTAAAAAGATTTTTTCTACTTTGCAGTACAATGCATATTGAAAAAAATGTGGTTTACAGTGCAAAGCACCATATGTGAGGAGTTACAGATCAAAATATGATTTATGTCACAGAAGCTAATACTTTGACACAGGGAACACAAACAAAAAGTTTTAATAAAGTCATCCATAGTTTAAAACTGTGAAAGTTTGTGTGTTCTGATCCAGCTGAAATCCACAAGACTGTATGTGTGCAGTCTGGTTCATTATCTAGCTTAAGGTTAGGAAGAGCTAACTTTTAATTGAAAAAAAATATATATACTCATTTTTATTCTGCTATGACAGAAGATTTGTGTTACATCATTGATGACGATTGATGGCAATTCTCAAATAGTAGCTTCCTACCTAGATAAAGATTATGATCAGGTTTTCTACAGGGCCTACCACATGACACCCCTTGCATTCCTTCCAAACCTCCTGTGCTACTCACCATCACCCCGGTTCTTAAGGAGCAGCTAAATGTGTTACTACACTCTGTAAGCTGCAAAGGCTCTAAACCATGTCAAAACCTAAAATCTTGACTGATTTGTCTACCCAGTAAAGCTGGGAGCTATAGCATGAACAGAGCACAGAAGGCCTCTGGCATTTTAAACAGTGTTGATTAGGTCTGCTCTAAGTAGATAACAGTGTTGAAAAAGCTGGCAGCTTTTTTTACCCCAAGGCTCTAAATGCTGCCAACACCTGAGGACCAAAACAATTGTTAGCAGCACTGGGACCAGTTTGCAGCATTTGCCTGTGCTGAGGGGAGCTAGATCTCTAGAAATGTTTGACCCACCTCTCTCAAGCAACATCTGCACCACCTTGGAGGAAAGTTAATAGTGCCTGCAATCATTTCATTTAGATTGGACTGTGTCTTCTCTCAGCTTTATTTTGGTTTTGAATGAAACACTGACCACTTATTTATATAAACATAAGGAAAACAACTAACCTATCCCAAATGATAGTAATATTCCAGAATACTTTAAAAGCAAATTAAAAATCCTCTCATCATTACAAGAACTGAAGAAAGCCACTTTTGGGAAACAGGACAAGGAAATTCTCATATCCTTTGTGAGAAGAATGGGTGAATTGAAAAACTGAAGCACCACAAGTAGAAGGAGTCCCCCTTATCAGCCTGGGAGGAGAGTCACAGCATATGTTGAGGCATCCACCAGCACTGCTGGCACCCTGGATGTGGCCTCACCTAGGTGGACACCGCGTTTCCACAGAATGACTTTTCGTTCTTATTTTTCATCTGAAGAGGCTACACGGACCCAACACCAAATGTCTTAGTGGCTGATCTTTCACCAGGAAGTAGCAGGTTGAAATCTCCTACAAAAGGAAACCAGAGTCATGTGCCCTATCTAGCAGGTGAGAGGTTTAACCATCAGGTTAGCAGTTAAAGGGGACCCTTTCATCATGACAGCTGGGGTTTAGAGTAGGTTTTCTCCAGTAGTGTTCTCTGAACATGTGCAGTGGGTTAGATGATTTGTGGGCCAATTCCTAATTTATGCATTCCAGTGACTCTTTCAGTGCTGCGACTTTGTCAGTACCTCTGAGCACACTCAGGTCAGAACTATGCCCACTAGCAGAACTCTGCTGTTAAGAACAGACTACACAGGTGACAGGCAATTGCAAGTTTGAATTTCCATATTTTGGAATTAACTACCTCCACTTGCAGCCTATAAATAGCACTTCCACACTGATCCGCTTTCCAAACTCCGCAGGAACAAGGTCAGCCCCTGGGAAGGACATTCACATCTTGCAGAATGAATCTAGACTCTGCTAGAGTAAACCTTAGGTATATGCAATGTAAATGGCTACTAGATCTTGGCTGGAGGTCACCAGTGGGGTCAAAAGAACTATCAGTGAAGACACACATAAATACATGCTTTTCTGGATCTAGGCTCAGGTAATGCAAAGAAAGGGATCTAGTTAAGATAATTATTGCATAAGATGCTCATTACTGCAAGCCCATTTCAAGTCTGTCATGCTACATATTATTTATTATGTCATATAAGGTAACTGTCATGGAACAGTTTCTTAAATTGAAGGTTTCCAAGTTACGGTCTACATATTCTGCTTAAGCTGCTACCAATATCTTTAACAGTAGCAAACTGCTTATTGACAGTCAGTTTAAATCAACTGTGCAAGACCTACACTGCCAGTGGAGCCAAGAGGACAAACAAATAGGGGCTGGAAACTTTTCACATGGGTGACTGCTTTGGATCACAGGCAGGAGGGTATGTTCAATCTGACATTCCAAAATCCGTTTAAAAGGAGTTCTGACTGCAAATGCTGAAGCTCAGGGTATTTGTTATATTCACTGTGCAGAGAAGATAGTCTACTCAAAGCAAGTGTTTTTAAGCACAATCACCCATGAGATTTGCCACAAAAGTTCAAAGCACAAAGAAATTAAAGTCATTTAATCAATGCAGATATACCTAATTAGAACACATTTACATCAAACCAACCTGCGTATTAAGACTATTTTTTAAAAGAATTGACTCTTACGGAAAAGGCCACTAGTAGACTAAAGGCATTTCAGACTGTCAAGATGGGTGGGTCCTAACCCTGTCTATTCTGTCAGCCACAAAACCCTGTGCAGTATGGATAACAAGGTTTCATGCTGTCCTTACCTAACCTAAAAATTCCATTTTAAAACTGGTTTCATTTTCTCTTCCCTTCTCTATTGGCCCTTTTCAATGGTCTCAGCTCTTATATTCACTTCATTCTGTCTGAAAGCTGTAAATAAGGGTATGTACTCCTCCTCTGATCTGTTATTTCCGTCAAACTTTCATTTCAGAGTTCTGTCTCAATTTCTTCTTCAGGATACAAATTCTAGGTATTTTCTTTCCCGCTAGTACACAAATATGTCACAGATATTCAATGTTCAGTTGCACTGATCTAAAAGTAAGTAAATGTTATTACATAGATGGATAAAACTTTGAGGAAAAATGCATTGATTTGTAGAATCATTTTTTTATCAATATGACAAGGCTATCATTATTTCATTATTGCACGTCCCATCTTACATCTCAAACTATTTTTTTCCATAATTCCATGTTTAAAAGAACATTAAATTTTCTTTACCATCGCATGACTGGAGGATACTATGTGGTGTTGGTCGATTAACCCTAACTTCCTAAAGGCTTTGTTCATGTTTAAATGTTTACATATTTGAATTGTGATAGTTTCCCTAATTTTCTGCAGGTTCTGTCTTAAGGCACTTAAGCTGGTAACATGCTTCTTCTTGAGAGTGGTTCACAAATAGCCACAGAGGAGCAGGTCCTTGGCAGAGAAGATACCAAGAGCATAACCTGTGTTGTTGTCTGAATAGCACCCTATAAAGTGCCCAGTTGTGAACACTCTCATGTAACAGAGGAGATGCAGTTAGTGACTCCCATTTTGAGACCTCCACCATCTGGGTGGAATCCAAGTGCTACTTTTCCAGAACACGTTTTCCAGAACATAGACCAACTATCTAATACTTCCTCTAAGAGCCGAATCCCAAATATGTCTACTTAAGATCCGATTCTGACTACCACCATAAGCTTAAACACACCTTTTCTCAGAAAAAAAACCTGCAAAATAATTATGAGCAATTGCCCTTCTTGGTGACCTTTACAAGCATACAATTTCACCTGCTCAAAGGAGAAAACAAACATAGTCAGAGATTGCTATATAAGTAGCAGGTCTACATACAGGATTTCTAAGCCCATACATCTTGAAAGCCCTGAGGGCCCAGCAGTCAGCAACAAGACAGGAACATTTTCTCTTCCTTCAAACTGCTCTTGCAGACAACTTCTCCTTAAATAGGCTGACAAAAATGAAAAGGTGTTTGTGTTTACTTTAATTCCTTCTGTTCTAAGCCTTCCAGTCTGTTTGTCAGACAAGACCCATCAGATGACCCCAAAGTCCTGCTGCACAAATTTGTTGACCAAGTGACCTGTACAGTTCTACTTTATTCCATAGAAACTAAGTCCTTCCTCTATGACTGCATTGTTTCAGTTAGCTATACAAACCAACTATACAGATAATTCCACTGAAATTTTACTTCACTTAAACAGTGAAGCACAGTGGGAAAACAAGTACGACCATACAACCCTTACAGACAAAACAGAATTGCAGTCTGCAACCCAGTTGTGTACACCTTGCAGTATTAGAGACACAAATCATCACAGATACCTGCTTTTATATTTGTACTTGAAAATTAAATGCAGGAAAAACAAACAAAACAAAAACCAAGAATGTGCATGACTATTGGAGATACTAACATAAAACTGAGATCCCAAAGGGAATTTCATAAGCCAAATGATAGAAGCAACAGAATATATGGTACAATGAGAGTTCTCACAAAGGACTGCTTATCCAATTTAACTGCTCTATTGTACCTTGCAGATGAACTGTCAATCAACCTTTCTTTCCATGAAAATTGTAAGGAGGGTAAAAGAAGACATAGCTTCCTTGCAGTAGCAAAGAATGTGCAGATACATGCTGCTTGCTCTTTTCCAGGGAAATTGATCTTAAGATTGCTGTGAAAGAACGACAATGCAGAATTTGGGAAGTAGCAAGCAACCAAGAACACATTGTAGCCCACTTTGCTTTGTAATCCCTCTGTCTAGATGAATAGGAATAACTAACATCAAAATAGGCTTTAAAAAGCAGGTTGGGAAATGCAAAGTTATCCTATTAAAGAATGAGTGATGCAGAACCCAGAATGAGGTATATTATCCTCCAGATGAAAAGTACAATGTTTTTTCCTGCCATGTTATCAATAAAAAAATTGTCCAATTTTATTAAGTTATTTGTGAAATTATTTTTAGCACGTTGTGGTGAGAAATATTTTTCATTGCTGCTGAAATATTGTTTCCATGGAAATTTTCTCACTAAATGTCTTTTTTATTTGCCCTGACACAGAAGAACAATTATTTTAATGTCTAGTTATATAGTTACAATCAATTCAGAAATCTTACTGAATTCCTTAGTGGTTCTACAGACAGGGACGGAGAAAAGAAAAAAAGAGAAGAGAGGAAGGGAGGAAGGGTGGCACAAAAGGGAAAAAGGAGAAGGAGAAGGAGAAGGAGAAGGAGAAGGAGAAGGAGAAGGAGAAGGAGAAGGAGAAGGAGAAGGAGAAGGAGAAGGAGAAGGAAGAGAAGGGAAGGAGGGAGACCTGCTTTTAGACGCAACAGATTAAATTCCAATATCCTTCTTCAATCTCTACAAATGAAAAGAAAAAAAAAAGCAGAGGTGTGGCTACAAGTAAACAGTGTTTTCTGTCTTATGGTCCTAACGCTATGCCTGATGAGTGAGCCAATTGGAAATAAAAATGCAAGAAAGTAGTGGCTTGAAGAAAACATTAAACTAAATAAGAAATAAGATCACAAGGCTTAACAAAACGCAGAAATTAAAAATTAAACCTGAAAGACAGGAAAGTCACAGAACTTTCCTGTCGCAGATAAGGCATATCAAGCAGAACTTTACGTAAAGCCTTGAACTCTTTGCTCCTTAATGTGGTTCTGTTTACTGAAATTATAAAATCCTGCAGGTCAACAAGTTCCTATAGGGTTCATTGGGGTACTTGAAACTATGGGTTTCTACTACTATGCACTGAAGTGCTGTAGGGCAAAGAATGAACCAGCATGGTTCAACTGCCTCTGAAGAAGTTTAGGATTTGTTTGTCATACTCCTTTCCAAAGGCTGGGAGAAGAAAACTCCTTATCACAGTCAGATCTGTATAGTAAGCATCCTAAACACATGTGTGCACCAGCCTAGAAGAAGGGCTGAGTCTGTGACTTGCTAGCTGGGCAGCTCTGGGTGAAAGATTTGTGCCTGGTTCTGGTGGGTTGACCCCAGCTGGATGACAGGTGCCCATCAAGCCACTCTATCACTCCCTTTCCTCTTCAAGGCAGGGTAGGGATTAAAAAAAAAAAAAAAAAAAAAAAAAAAAAAAAAAAAAAGTGGGAAAAACCTCACAAGTCAGAAAAAGTCAGTTTATCACAAAATATTCTGGGTTGAAAGGATCCCAAAAGGATCACTGAGTCCATTTTCTAAGTAAATGGCCCATACAGGGATCAAATCCACAACCTTGATATTATTAGCACCATGCCCTAACCAACTGAGCTAATCTCAGGGTTGATAAAGCAAAAGTAAAGGCCATGAACAAAACCAAGGGAAAACAAAATATTTCTTCTCTACTTCCCATCAGCAGGAGATGTCCAGTCACTTCCTGGGAAGTAGGGCTTCATGTATGTAGTGGTTGCTCCAAAAAACAAACCTCATAACAAACGCCTCCACCCCCTTTCCCTTAGTTTTCATTGCTGAGCAGATGCTACAAGTTACAGAATATCCCTTTGGTCAGCCTGGGTCAGCTGTCCTGGCTGTGTCCCCTCCCAAGAACTGGGCCACCCTCAGCCTGCTGGTGAGGGGGAAGGCTGGAGAGACAGCCTTAGTGCTGTGCCAGCACTGCTCAGCTGTAGCCAAACACCGGTGTGTTATCAACACCTTTCCAGCATCAACACAGAGCACGGCACCAGGGGAGCTGCCATGGGGAAAAGTAACTCCATCCCAGCCTGGCCCCGTGCAGCAGTAAATTCTGTCCCCTCGTACCTACTGGTTAGCCTGACTGAGTCTTGTGCAATTGAAACACTGTAGGCAAGGGTAGGGACTTTTGCCTGGGAACACTTTTAATGCCTTAAAACGCAGGAATGTTGCATAAAGGAAACAAATGTATCAGGCCAAGGATACATAAGCACAGATTAATATTGCAATATTTCACTAGTTGCAAGTTCTCAACAATTCCTGTGTTAAAGTGTTTCAATATAAGCATTCCTTATTTCTTTTTTCACGGGACTCCACCCATCACACAAGACACTTAATTTAAAAAGCGATCTAAAACGGTCTCCGACAAGACCTATTAGAACTTTGGCAATTCTGAAAAATTACCAAGCAAGTATGGATTTTGTTTTCCAAATTAGCAAGGAAATGAAACAAGAAGTTAAATGAACCAAAGACAATATATCACAAGATGAGTAACTTGAGAAGTACTATTTAAATCAAAAGTAGATTTCATGGTAAATAGTAACTATCCTAAACCGCATGGAATAAAAGTACTAAAATCTCATCAGTGACACTTCTTTTTCCACCCACCCCCCCTCTATTTTAAATATATGATGAAAAGTGACAGAGCCATTGTTTGTGTGGAAATTATGAAGCATGCTGATTAGCTAAGCATGTAATAAAGAGGTTATGAATTCCCAGCAAGCTGACAGAAATTTAGGTGTCTGAAAAATACATTGCAGAGTTGTGGCTATGAGTTTTCACTTCAGTTTCTTCTTTAGTTTTTTTCCCCCTATGATAAGTGAACATATGGAGATTAATTTAAGTGTGGGAGTGACAGTGTAGATGCCTAATTAATTGCCCTAGAAAATAAAAAAATTTTCTGCCTTACCCATAGAGGCAATTTGCTCAAAGTAGTGCCTTACATTATCAAAATCTGGATGTAATATGCAGTATTTGATGTAAAAACTGGACAAAAGGCAGGAACCGTAGTTAAGAACACAACCTAGCCATTAGCAAACATTTCAAGTTGGAGCAGGTAAACTGTGCTGACATGTGTGTGTTTTGATTACTGCTTGTTGGCTACTGAAGAACTATGAATATGAATAGGTACAAGTGAAATAGCAATGAATTTATAAATAAACAAATGTTATGGTCAAATGGACATAGAGGTGAGTTTTCCTTCTCAGCTTCAGCAGAGGATGTTTTCAGGAGAGGTAAGGGTGAAACAGAATGTGGTTTGCTACCCTCATATAGCTCTGGTAGACACTGGGTTTACATTTTCAAGTTTTAGGTCTTCATGCTTTGTCAGTTCTTGCCTTTTTCTTTCCGTAACATTTGTTCCCCCATAGCATTATCAATGTGGCAGATAGTTTTTAGTAAAGAATTTCCTGAAAGCTCTTCAGTGTGATGTTACCTACACTATGGGGTTTGTTGGTTTTTATTCTGAAGAGGAGCTGATGGATGTTGTCATCACACTGTACAAGTCCCCTCTCCTAAGGGGAATACTCTGTTAAGGTTTTCAAGTTGCTAGGGGAGAAAAAGGTTTTCATGGATAAAGCAGCTCTGACAACATACAAGAAGAGAGTGTCTGAAAAACCTCAGAAATGTGCAGTGGTCTCTGTCAGGTAGGCTTTATGGCTGATGTGACACAGCTCTCCAAACCATTATACAAGTGGTGCTGATTACAGATTTCATGAGTAGACATGGCACTACAGACAGGACACTTGAATGACTACGTAAGTTAGTAGGGAGAGATTACAAAACTCAGTAGTAAAAGACCACATAACTTATTTTATAAGACAGGTACAATTAAAGGAAGACAACCATCCATCATCCAAAATAGAAACTTGAATTATTGTACTATAAAGCGTCTCCTCATTATCCTGCAGAGGCATAGCCCTCATATGTTTTCATTGGCTATGAAAGACAACTTATATTTGATTCAAGTCTTCAGAGACATTATTTTTTCTTATGTGTTTTCCATTTCCAAAGGGCAGCGCCCAACAAATCAAATGTTTTGAACCTTGCAAACCTGTCGTCAAACCTCCAAAGTTCAGGAGAATGCTTAAATGGGCCTTAAATAAAAGGATAAGAGTGTGATGAAAAAGCAAATAGTTTCACCTAAAATTTAGCAGCAATTCAGTGGACAAAAAAAAAAAAGAAAAAATATGGAAACCTTTTTTGGGTAAAGCAAATTGTTTAATTGCAAGGTTATGCTATCATTAAATAGGGAGTAGCAATTATATCAAACCATATTAATAAAAGTACAACAATGTTATTAGCTTGTAAAATTAAATTTAATGAGTGAACAATATATGAAACTTAAAGTGTAACAAAGAATAACGAATATCTCTTTGTGGATTAGATTTTGTCTTTAGAAAAAAGGATTTTAAACTTTATTAAGGACACTTGAATTTTATAATTTAGAGAACAAACTGATATTGTAAATGGTTGATACATATTTTCTTTCATTACATCTTCTCTTTGTCAAAGCAATATGAAACCCATTGTTAAGATAAATATTAACTATGAAGAACAGCAAATATCAGAGGTGACAATAATAAAATGTGGATATTTTCCCCCCAGAATTTCAGACTGTAAGAAGCTTGACTCTGCCATGTTCATTCTGGTGAATATTGCTTTATTTATTTACCACCTAACTGGTACTATCTGGCATTTAGTAAATTAGCTTTTTTAAGATCTCTTGCACTGACAATCCATTAGAAGGCTCTTGCCTTTTCAACTACAATAAAAAGTAAGCATATTGTCTTTTCAATGTACACAAACATTATTTAAGCTCATCTGAATACTCATGAAACTTTGATGTCTTCCACAATTTTCACAGATATCACCTTTTACTCCTTCTTGCATTTGATTTTGACAACATAAAGTTCCTCCTTATTATATTTTGACACCTGATTATATTTTGAATTTTTTTTGCTTTGTAATCACATCTATGCATACAGATATCATAATATAAGAACACTGCAGAAGAATAAAATGAAAGCACCAAATAATAAAAATTATTTCTCCTAAGACATTTAATGTACAGCAAAATATGGCAGCTATTCTTTAAACATTGTATTAATTAAACAGATCCTCCAGTCATCAGCTAAAAGTACACAATTTAGAAACAAAAATAGAAAAGCAAGCCAAATGTAGAGAACAGATAGTCACTATCAGGAAGGAAGAAACATTGTATAAGCAACATAGAGAAACCTCATGAGTAGTGTTTAAAACAAAAAAAACAAAAACCAAAAAAACCAAAAAAAAAAAAAAAACCCAAAAAACCCATACCAAAACCAACCAGCCAACCAAAAAAACCCAAAAAACCCAAACTCAACCAAACCCCAACAACAATACCCCAAAACTTGTGTCACTAAAGCCAAGTGGAAACATACCATACCATACATACCATACAGAGTATGACATAAAAATGAAATATTTATCTTAAACACTAATAAAATATTTTTGATATAATTTAGATACATTTGGATGTACTATACCTCTTATTTCACTGATGGTTCAAAATACAAACAAAAGGAATTGGAACACAGGTGAATGCATTTTATATGATAATTATTTGTACTTTTTGCTCAGATAGTTTTTAATTCCTGCAGACTAATAGAGTTCCTCTAAAGACAACCCTGAAAAATAGGAAATGGCTGGATTGCACCAGTCCACTAATGAATATCTAAGACACAATGACTCAGGAGCAGCTTGAGATCCATTACCCCTCTAATTTGTCCTTACTCTGAAAATTAATAAATGTCTTTCTAAATCTCTATACTCCAATAGGTCAACATATACGAAGTGCTAGCTGAGTAAGGGTGTGTGGAACCAGGACTTTGCTGTTTAATTTTCTTCGTTCCTTCCTCCTTCCTACCACTTTGGGAAAGAGGTGAGCACCCAGCAAAGTTGTGCACCCTTTTCACCCAGTGGGCCGTAGGTGAAAAGTGGGGAAGTTGAACAACAAAATAAGTTGGACCTGATCGGTGACTTCTATTTTAAAAAATACTTGCTGATCCTTGTAACCCTGCTGAAAATGACACACACTACGAGGCTTCAGAGCAGATGCTTCTTTGATGTATTTCAGGACTGCAAAAAAGTTGAAATATATTAAGAGGAAAAACCCCAACAAGCATTCCTTTTTCTTGTAAGGATTGCAAATTAGTGCACTTTTTTAAATTTTCAAAGGACAGACTGGAGTTTCGGTAAATACTTTTCAATATTGCACATGGAAGACGATGTCTGTACTGAGATACATAAGGAAACTTCGTGACACAACACAAGTAATATAATTTCGTGAGTTCCTTTAGGCAGTTTATGTCCTAAACCTGCAAAGGCATGTACAAGTTCAAGTTAATCTACATACCTGTTCTGTTTGGAGCTTGCAACAGAGTGATTTTAAAAATGCCCCATCTAATACAAGTATGAGATATATGTTATATTCATTGATTTTTTTTCATGTCATTGTATTTACTTTTGTCAACCATAAAACCAAAAATATTATAAGAATATATCCCAATGCGGAACACATTGCAGGAGAAAATAGAAATGCTGTAGTAAACTATTAAAAAACCCTACCCCTCAGCCTCAAAACAAAAATTTTTGAAGGGAGGCAAAAAATTATGTTATTTATGTCTGTCTCAGTAAACAATGGGAAACTCCACACAATAAAAGTACTGCAGTATGGGATAAGAGTATTTTTATAGCTACATCTCTGAATTTCCTGGCATTAAGGGTTTAAGAGAGGTGCTTTATCTTAGCTTTACTTGCCTGCCAATTTAATGTTTCATGGAGTTTTTTATCTAATTTAGAAAAGAGGAATAGATCAGAGGAAAAGAAAAAAAAAAACCCAAACAAACCTTATCTGTACAACACTGTCTTTTTTCTGGCTGTAGAGGTCTTAATTAACTCCTGCTGATTTCGTTTCTTATGGTTAACATCCATGGTTTACCATAAGAGTTCTGGTTCCTTTTTAAAAACAAACAAACAAAACCACAAACAAACAAACAAAACCCAACAACATTTTGTATGGTTCCCATTTAAAACCATCAGATCTCCTAACTTTTTTTCTAAAATGGATGTTTTTGCTTGTCTTCACAGCAAAATTAAAATTCATAGGGATATGCCTGAGGAAAGAAACATAATAAGGAAAGGAACAATTTTGGTTTAGGTAACAAGGTGGATTTTCTAATACTGAGGGAATTTGTGGTAGTTTTACTGTTTTCTTACAATTTTTAAATTTTTTTTTTGCTAATTATAATACTGTTCTAGAGTTTTAGCTGGACATCTTTTTAGATTGGTTTCCTTCTTAAACAAGATCTCTATATGTATTTGTATATTTTTATATTTGTTTATACATACCAACACTATTTTTGAGGGGGATTCTTGACCATTTTTCAAGTGCTTACATTTCCTTGTACTTTGACAGACCATCACAGACTCAAACAGAGCCACATAAAGGTCGGAGGCAGATAAATATACAGTGATTTCAAAGATCAAATCTTGGGTCTCAGTGACATTTTCAAAAATGTTGTGAGAGTTCTGTCACTTGGACCCTGCAACTCAAACCGTATTCTTAAGAAACTCCATGCACCACGTCCATTGCAGGACCCACAGTTGTTTTCTTCCTATGGCCTGCTGGTCCTGCAGCACTTTTAAAGGCCACTTACCTATGCTGTCAAGGACATCTCATACAACTTCTCCTATCTGTAGTTTCACAGAGCAGCTGTGGGCCCTTTCTGCTGTCCTGGTGGGCCATTCTGAGTGCATGGCTTGGTACAAAAGGCACTGCCAGGGCTTGGGGGCTTGAACTTGAAAGGCACTGAGAACTAGTTGAACAGTGAAAATGGCCTGGTTGTTTTTAACATCAAGCTAAGTGAAATACAATAAACAAATGTAAGTTTTACCGTAAATCTAATATTGAATAGAGATAAAAGTCTTCTACATGTATTCACTTTAAAATACCTTCTAGTAATCCAAGACATTTAAACTGAAATAGGCATCAGCTTCAGTTTAATTAATAATAGTAATTACTAAGCATGTGCAGCTCTCACCGAATCCAGTCAGAACTGAAGATAACAAAATTGTCAGTGTTTGGACTGCTCTCATGTACAAAATATTTTTCTATTTTTTAATCCACTTGTCTCCTAAAACAAACTGCCTTTACTGCTGCCTAACATGTTGTAGCCTGAAGATAACCTACAGCAGTACTATTACTAGATGTACCCATAACATGATATATTCAAGCTTCAGCAGCTCGAGACAAGGCTGCCATATTGCCATATTGAGAAAAGGGAACTTAGAGGAAAATTCTATTGATCTTTTCTACTAGAACATAATAGAAATGTAGTTTCTGTTATAAGAACCTAGTTAATTTTCCTCATTTTTATGAGTTGACAAGCAACATTCTGAATTATTTTTAAAAGTTTGCTTCCGCTTACCTTAATATTTATGATTCTGTTATTACCTGATAATAGAGACAACATCCAAGGCAAGACTTTCATCTTTTGACTGCTCGCAGTCTACATTTAAACACTGTAAGCATACTTGATTTTATATATACACAAGTATAAACATTTTCTGAAATACTTTTGCTATAATTTATACTACTGTGGAGAGTGATTTGTTTTTAAGCTTTGATACTAGATATTTTATATCCTCACCTTTTCATACATATCCAAATTTTGACCTTGAAAATCTTCAGATCTGTATTTATAATCTGAAAAAGATTATTCCTAAATAAGTCTTGCAAGGCTGAGCATGGAGGTTTAAACTATTAAAAAATGAGTGCGAAGTAGGTCATTAGTAATATTCTTTAAATGCAATTTTAGGTAGCTGGGATAATTTTCTTAGTATCTTAAAACTAGACAAGATGATTTAGTGCTGTATGTGATTAACAAAGTAAACAATTTATTCCACTGTGTTCTGGTCATCATTTATCATTTGAATGACTAATTCTTGACTAAGGTAGTAGAAATAAGGTAGTAAATCTTTTCGGTTACTCCTCCTTGGAAGAAATGCAGAACAGGAACTGTTACCTCTAATGACTCTTAAATGTTTCAAACCCATCTTGGACAATCAACAAGGGGGAGAAATGCTAATGTTGGCTGAAGGAACCCAAACCGTAATTGAATTATCTATTTTCTTATCCCCAGGACTTTGAACTAGCATTGCTAAGAGACCACATATTTTGCTCCTTAAGAAATTTACCAACACTGATGAGATCAGGGAGGGGCTACTCTTCATAAGACCAATTTTTGTGAGTCAGGAGTGTGACTCAGACTGGTCAGTGATGTTGATGTTTGTTAGCATCAATGAGAGATAGCTTGGTTACCCCTTTTGCTTATTATCTTGGGGAGAGGAGGAAAAACAAGTAAGTCCCTTGTCACTTGATCATATTGGAGAGGAACACAACAATTTACAAACCAAATATTCAGTCAGCATGAACTGGAGTACATCACAAAAAGGAGTGAAACCAATGAAGCCTCACAAACTCACATCAGCGGAAAAGAGGGTCTCAAAGAAAAGGCCACAACTTCATCAGACAAGTTAGAAGGCTTGAAAAGCAACACATCTAAAAGCATGCACAGTATCATAAATCTAATGAACTAACATTTTTATTTCAATCCAGAACTGTACATACCATGGACCCCCAAAAGGACCTCTGTAGTTTGGTAAGTAAAATGGCCACTCCTACATTTTGAGTCTTGGGTTGACAGGTGAGCTGCAGGAGCAATGCATGTCCATACCAAGAAGCTGATGTCTTACAGCAGCTCCTGGGAAATGGGAACAGTAGCTTATTTTTAACAAACCCTTCTAGTCAACTGGAAAAAACTGCTTCTGGGTCAGCCTTGCTTGAAACTTCGGCCATCCTTTAGGGATTCAAGAATGAATTTGCCTTGGGGGAGAAAGTAGCAACTCCAAACTGGGGAAGCACTACATAGGAAAAGTCACTTCTCTGGAGGTAGCTGGATGCTCACTAGACGCATTTTTAGTAGTTATTTACTGAGTGATAGTATACATCCATTTCCCAGTCATTTCTCACTTTCTAAGAGGCAACCATGGTCATACTATGTCATCACCATCCATACTTGGTTCTAATGATTTACATTTTATCATGAAAGGCTTACCAAATGGTTTTAATTTTTCCTGCTCTTTATAGATCTGTAAATTATTGCTATCCCACCCTGCTCTATTTTCCCCTTCTCTCTCATGCCTGCTCAAATTCCTTTAACTAGTCAAATTCTTCATCAATTCTAGGATTTATGGTTTGTTGGGTTTTTTTTATATTTGTATGTAGACATCGTCCCCTTGTTCATGAAATACCTTTCATCTGCTCTGGGACTGTAATGTTGCTGGGCTGCAGAGGTGCCTGAAAAGAACACGTAAAGAAGAAACAGCTAACATATGAAGTACAGTGTATCTTTTTCTGATGTATTTCATATACAACATACATGAAAACTGATTTGTGTAATAACTGTTAATCTGTTACTCCTCTCATTGTTTTGTTCATTCTTTTAATCTTTCACCCTCCCAATCCTGCAGTATCACACTGAAACATAAAACTGAATGAAAAAAAAAAATCCAAAATTGTTGAGAGGGAAATTGAATAGAGAAAATAAAATCAACTATTTGAAATTATCATATGCATTCTCGAGGGGAAGCACATTATGCACAAATCCTGAGCTCCGGAACAGTCAAGAGAAAGAATTTTGAGCTGATAAAAATGCAAATGTTTACAGAAACGCCTCTTTCCTAAAGGTGGGGTGGAGGATTTCAAGATTAAACGGTGATACTGTTTTGTTACACAAGGTCATTGTTAGGCTGCATGGGTGAATGATAGAGCGATTTGGTCATTGTGCCACCTACACGATGAGTGAGTGGTCTACCGTTTGCCTATCTAGATGGCTGTTTAATCTTTTAGGCAACCGATTGATCTTTTAGGATGTAGGATACTGGAACAATCACAAGATGCAACCACCAGGGCCTGTCAGGAATGAGCTCATGGCATCAGCCAGGAGCACGGAAAACGGGAATCTTCTCCACGGTGGACTGAAGAGATTGGTCAAACAGTAGTACAGAACTGAGAAAGGCAACTGGGAGAAGTGTACCTGGTACAGAAACATTTGGTTCTGCAAAACCCGTGGAAGCTTTAGACACTCATATCTCCTTGCTCACACACAAATATCCCCCTAACTTTGCACGCTTATTCTGTGCTCTCCACTTCCATCCAATTTAATAAACTGATTGAGTTTGAACAGGATTAATACTAACAGAATAGTCAAGAAAACAATTTCAAAAAAGTTAAGATCTAGACACCTAATATGAAAAGCCTGTTTTCACTCTTCTCAGATCAGGCCCACCACGAGATTTTGCCAAAAGTCCCCTAGTTGATACAGGATGGTGAGGTGAGCACTCAGACCTTGGTCACCTTATTCATTTTTGACCAAATATTGTAACAATCCAAATACCCTAATTCTTACTCTTATGTTAAAAGTCTCGTAGCAAGTAGATTAGATACAGGCAATCCACTTACATGTTCTGTGACACACTTTCTGTGTCTATTAAAATGTGTGATGCCTGTGTCATTAGTATGTTGGTCATGGAACTGAGCTGAACTACTGGCACTGATTCGTCAAATCTGGCATTTCCAAATGGTCTGCAAACCAGTCTGAATTTTCCTGAAATGATACCGTTTCCTCAAAAGTTAAATGAAAGGTCTCCAGAAATATTCCTTTTGTGCATCTTGGTTTTGCTCGCTTTATACCATTAGTGACCTACATTATACGGAATGTTTTCTGTTAGTCAATTATATGTAATAATCTTTAGAAACAGCAGAAGCACCTATTTTCTCACAGAAAAAAAATTATGAAATCTGTTGGATATTGAGGATTAATTTCGAAAATTTTTAAATCCTCAGGGAGAAGATTCTGTGGAGATATAAGAAATTTCTCCTTCTTTTCAGTCAATGTGTTGCATGTTTTTATACTAGCCCTGTGTATCAATGCAAGAGGAACATTAAGTGACTATTGTGTGCTTTAAAAAATGTATCCACTTAGAGAATTCTGGTATAAAAGATGATTATATGTACCCCTCCCACCTTTGCTTCCTTCCTGTGAAGAAAATAGGACATTATTCCAATTTCATAGAAAAAGTACTGAAGCACAACCTACCTACCTTCCCTCAAGACAAACGGAAGCAGGTACAGACATGTACCCAAACTGCAGGGCTTTAAACACATCATCTCCTTCTTAGCTGTACCAAAGCTAATTTTATCTGCCCGAGAGCTAGGAGATACGACAGAACTGTGCAGAACACATCTGCCAGTCTTATAAAGCTGTACTGAGAAATGCAATTTCCAAGTGCCTGGGGAAGGAAGCCTCACTGAACTACAGCCATAAGTACAGAGGAGGATGCTGAACTGCAAACAGAATGTAAGAGAATTTGTTTTATGTATGTTCAGATAGTTTTATATTCTCCTTCTGGGAAGAAGTGCAAGAAATGTCCTCAGCAGAACAGTCTGCAGGATTGCTTACCTCATTATTTTGATTTTTCAATTGACCTCTAGATACGGAGAGGTAAGGTAGTATTTTTAGCAACATCCAAAATGGGCAGGAGCCATTTACTGCTCACAGTCTCTTTTGATTGCTTCTCTTGAACAAGGAGGAAAATGTAACAGACATTCAGGTAAGAAAGAAAGAGACAATGAACCTTAGGCAAGCCATAATAATAGCGTAGTTAGGATGATTTATTTATTTGCCAGTCCTTGTGGGCTGCTTTGTGCTGACTTCATCCTGTTGCTTTAACCCTCTAGGCTCTGCATCATCTCGGGTAGAGCTGCATAAGCTTCTCCACTCATTTGCTTTGCAGCACTGGGATTTGAACGATAACGAAGGTGAAGCAGGGTATTTATGGCAGGCTCAAAGAACCTGACAGCTTGGGACACAGCTGACCAGTCACACTAGCGAGATGTCCAACAGAGGAGAGGGGAGGATGTCAAAACACAGATCAAAACCCCACACAAATAGGTTATAGAATGGCATACAGTTTACGGATGGGTATTTTTCATTGGGCGGGGGCGGGGGAGCGGTGGGAGATCTACTGCATTGGAAGAGAACTGAAATCAGGGTTTTCACTTCCAGTTTAATTCCCAGTCCTGTTATTCATTTCCAACATCTCCCCGGACAACTCACTTGGGCTCAAACGTTGATAACCCCATCTGTTTTTCTTTCTCCAATCGAAGAGCCTTCGGCTGGAGACTGGGAAGCGCTGAACACCTGCGGCCCCCCCACACACCCCGTTCTCCAGGGGGAGCTGCCAGGGTTCTCCGAGAGGCGGACACGCCTGACGGGAGGCTGGACCCGGCGCTCCCTGATCCCCACCATCGGCAG
>VZRS01014440.1:300348-375714 GCA_013398055.1 Ifrita kowaldi
GTGTCGGCCCCACGGCGCAGAGGTAAGCTCGGCGGCGGCTCGGGGCGGCTCTCCTCCCGGCTGGCCGACCGGGGTGGGCAACAGCGTGGCGGCAGGTGCAGCGTTGCTCCGCTCCCGCCGCGGGGCTGCGAGCAGTGGCCGGGCTCTCTCGGGGGGGCGGCGCGGCCGGAGGGGCTGGGTGCCGCGCTTCCGGGCTTTCGCCGGTTCTCCCCGCAGGTAACCGGAGCGTGCACCTGGCCGCCACCGTGCCAGGCGTGACCTTGAGGGCAGCAGATGCGGGGCTGAGCCGCCGCGGGAGTGCACCGCCATACCGTCGGGGACCCGGCGGCTGGACACGGCCGGTACGCCACGGTCCCGCAGCTCCCGGCGGGCGGGCGCGTACACGCCGTGGATTAAGGTGGTGCTCAGCCCTCGCCGCCCGCCGGGTTAAGTAGCCGGGATTAGCCCGCTGCGGCAGCACGACACCGACATCCCGGGCACTTCGCCGCCCCGCGGGGGCTGAGAGCCCGGCACCCGCACCCGCGCAGCCTCCCCCGTCGCCTGCCTCCCTACCTCCCTCACCCGCCCGCCGCGCCCCCAGGGCGGTGTTTTTGGCCGCGGCTGAGTCGTACGCAGCGTTCGGTCGGAGAGGGCGGGCTGCTTTGATTTATCGATGCTTGGCCGGGCTGCTCATCGACCGGCGCGGACGAGGAGGGGATGCGGCGCCACTTCGGGTGCCGGGAGAGCGAAGCCCTCGCGGGCGTTTCGCCGCGAGTGAGCCTGGCCCCGCGCGGGGCCGCTCCGCGGTGGGAAGCGCCTCTAACGGCAGTGTCATCCTCGTCCCGGCGGTGCGTGTAACCTTTGGCTGTCGCACCACGTGAGTTTGGGAGCGGGCTGGAGCCTCCGCCGGGGATGGCTGGCCGCTGCCGAGCGCGGGAGGCAGCGCTCGCGGTGGGGAGGAGTGGGGTGGGTGTCTGCGCCGCCGTCTGCCCGGGCTTCCGGCCGAGCCTCTCGGTCAGTCGGTAAAGGCTGAAGTCGGAAGGGCTTGAGATTTCGAGAGGAAGATCTCATGAGAAGCTGTCGGGCAGAAGTGGTCTGTGGTCCTGAGGAGCGTTTCCTTTAGAGCGGCCGTGCGAGTGGTGTTTACCAGGGGCAGGAGGGGGCTCAGCCCGAGCCCGGGGAAACGTTTGGAATCGGAGAGCTGTGGTTGAGTCCGTCCCAGGGTTCGCAGCCTGAGGGACAGTGTATTAGTTCAGCTGTAATAGGCATTTAGGTAGTACTGTGCATGGTCCATACTCCACAAAAATCTTTTTTACGTTTGACTTGTTAAACTGTAGCCGGTGGTGATTAGAGGCACGAACAGTAACAAAATTTCGGGGGCTTTTTTTCTTGTGATTTTAAGATCCACATTACAGAAATCCTTAAATATCTGTTATATACGGCACTCGTAAATTTGTAACTTCAGTTGCTGAGGCTTTCTTCTCAGGGTCTGTTCAGAAGGAACTGGTGATAGTGCCTTATGCTGTGCCTGAAACCGTCATTCTGAGAATGTTTGCTGGTACCTTGCCTCACAGTGCTTGAGATGTGACTAGCTAGGTGATCATTCAAATAATGTCCCTTCTTAGAAGTCAAGTTCCAAGCACGCTTGTGAAATATCTTCCATCATTAGTGGCTGGCAATCTTGACTTCCTAGGGAATGAAGTGAGTGTGCCTTTGGAAAACCACTGTCTGTAGAAAAGCTGCTGCATCTCTGAAACATTCCTGGGTCCTAATGACTTTGAGTTAAAATAAAGGGTTTAGGTGCTTGAAAAGGTGTTGGTTAGATAACTTGCTAAGTCCTTGGTTCACCATACAGTCTGCTCAGAAGGTGGTAGCTGTAGCTGTAGCCCGGGCCATTTTTTTCCCTCGTTTGTTGGTGCTTTTCAAGGATTTCTTCCAAACACCACAAATCGTGAATTTCAATAGAAGTAAACTTGTGTATCTTTAAACTATGGGCTCTTCTGGCAGGAATAGCTTCCAATGTACTAGGACTTTAATACTTATGGCATAATGAATGGAAACTCTCAGTGTCAGTGGAAAAAGTGGTCACTGAATTCAGTGAGGAATAAAACTCATACACTTAAACGTGAAATTTTCGGTCTGGAACAGCATCATTGTGTGGTTCGGTTTATTGCTGCTCCTACTGTTGATTATGGTAACCGACCCAGGTTGGGTTAGCTGGAGGAAACGTGAATCCTGAGTTGTGTACGGACACTTGCAGGTTTTCCCAATCAATGTTCCTATGTCGAGGCTAAATTGCAACATTATTACTTCTATCCACTCAAAAAAAATATGCTACTTTCCATGTGGATCATTAAAATGATACAAGTCATAAATAACTTTAAAGGGAATTGTGGATGTACTCTTTGTAAGAACACATACTGTTACTACTGCATATTAAGCAAACGTGTTTGGGAATTCAAAGCAGAAAACAAGACTTCTGTCACATTAACATTGAGTAAACTGTTTATCGGTTTCTTACACAAGGTTGCATTACATACAGATAATGGTACAAGGAAAGGATCCCCAGTCGTGTAATATATATTCAGCTAATAATCTGGGGGTAATCCTGCAAATTAAAATACACTGTGCTCTAGAGTCTCGTTTAGAAAGTCAAAGCGTCCTGTGGCAAAGGCACAAAGGTCTAGTAATTACTACGATTATCTTTAACTTCTTGAATTTATTCAGAAAGAAGAATATGATAAATGAGGGGCAATCATGAGATGATACTAAGAAGGAAGAAACATGGGTTGGATCTGCTAAAGCCACCTCAAAAACAGATGCTTTGGAAGAATTAACTTCACCAACATTTAAGATTTTAGAGCTGGGAGCTTACTATTAACTGGCAAGTTCAAAATGGACCTGGTGAAACAATCAATAACATGCCATAGCAAGCAAGTCTCCCTTGACATGAGGGTGGACAAGATAACCTAAAGTATCTTCTAACTCGAATTTCTTCCATTAAGGTAGACTAAATATTAATGGCATTCTTTACCACTGAAATGTGACCTCAGTAATGTCTTTCAGTGTTTGAATTGTTTGTTTTAATATATGTTCTCTTCTGTTTTTAAAGAGAAAATAATACTAGTGCCACAAGGGATTCACATTTTGCTCACAGTTAAAGTCAGGTTTCAGCTAGCAAAATTTAATGCAGAATAACGAACAGCTATAATTAGTCCTGGGCGTTTAAAAGTAAATATCTTTTGAGAAATAAGGGAGACTGCTTGAATCCATAAGAGATCTCCATTATAGAAATGCATGCTTATTTTATTACAAAAGGATCAATAAAATTGCAGTAATAGTCTTAAATTTGTATTCTCTACTTGTCTTAAAATGAGTAATAATAATAAGACTTGTTAAAAGTTGCAGTTCAGGTGATAAGGATCTTTCGCTATAGGATATTTTAATTAAAAACTAGATAAAATCTAGGAGTTGCAGTATTGTGTCTAAAAAGCTAAGATTAGCTCTGCCTACTGGCTTCCTAGAGTGTGTGCAATGGTCTCAAGCAGGTTTTTTGGGGTTTTTTATTCAAACCTGTTAAATTTTTTCTGAAGACATTTTTATTTCTTCTTGCAAAATTTAACAGATTGAAGAACAAGGGAGGCCGGAGAGAGGAAGTGATACTCCTGTTGATTTGAAAAAGAAAAGTAAACCTATGATGCTTTATGTAGAGGATGGGTATTTCTCACAAACATTAAGTTTTTCTAATTTTATTCAAAATAGCTTGACTTTATAAATGTTGGATTCCTTCACTTTTCAATAACTAATATTAGTGTTCTCCTAACTTAGGTTTCAATTAGCTGAAAAGACCATGTTCCTTAATTGAACAGCAAAGTGATAAAAAAGTAAGAATTTTTTGTTAGTGAAGCCCCCCTAAACATCTGTTATTGCATGAAAAAAATAAAAATGTGTTCAGCAGTTTCACACAGAAGATGTAAGCAATGATAATGAGCAGTAGGGAAGGAGGATTTCCAGGAGGTGACATGTACAATGAAATCACCAGGCAAAATATCAGACTAACCCATCTTGGAACAGTTGCACCTACTCACACTGAATGTAATTTCTGCACAAATACATGATATTGTCCGGTTTGTCTTTTATTTTTAAATTATCAGGCATTCAAATACAGTGAATTAAAATGAATTTCTAGTTTTCATGACAGATTTCACTTGATATGAGCAGTATCTTTGAAGGATCTATCTGTTCAAGCTATTCATATTCCAGTACACGTTATGAAAATTATTTCTGCTGCCACTTATAAGTCTTACTATAACTGACAGATGACAGCAGGAGGTGTTGTTAGTTTAATTTTGGTGAATTGCAAAGTAGGTATGAGGCTTTCTCCATTGGTATTTCAAAGGTCTGGTGGGAGAAGAAATCTAAGGAAAATGTAGGAGGCATTTGAAAAAAGTCTGAAATAGCTCTGAAAATAAATACAACTTTTTTTTCCAGTAAGAGATACAATGTAATTGCTGTTATAAAGCAGACAAATAACATCTGCCTTGCCTTTGAAGAGTAATGGACTGAGAAGGAGAATATATTCCTTCTTACTGGTGTTTGCAACTGTACTGTGCAGTTAAAGAGTGCACGGATGCATTTTGAGGATGACATTTGATAAACTTTGGTGCTGGCCGCTAAGTCCAGCTGGTTCTGCCACTTACAGCATGACCTGTCTCAGCACTAGGGGTAGCCCTGGCTTATTGCTGGCCATAATCTGATGCTGCTTTGGAGAAGAGAGTTAGGTAACTTTCTGCATGGCCTCCTATTTACAGTGAACTTCAGTGGTTTGTATGTCTCAGTTTTTTTTAATATTGCGTATGAGCTGGATGTCGCCTTAATTCCCAGTGAGCACAGGAAACACCATGTTCTTAAAACACACTTCTGGGAGCCTATCACTTGTAATCTGCTACCCTTACTTGTGCCCTTATATTCACAGAAAGATAAGGTAGCAGCAGGGAAAACAACACTATTGGGTTCTCACCACTTGGTGTACAGTGTCTGGTCAGAGGAGGCCCAGGATGTACCATACTCTGCATAGTTGATAGCAATAAACCCCAACTCAAGGCAGGAAAGATGATTCAGCCCACTCTGCTTTAAGCAACTATCTAACTTCTGGGACTCAGCCCAAAGGTCATAGTGGTGTGCTCTTTTTCTGCTTATGTCTTTGTTAGAACTTAAACTTTAATGTTGATTTTAAGATTTTGAATCAAAAATGAACTTAATCACCTTTAAATTACATACACCAGGGAAAGAAAAATCAAGTGCTCTTTGCTGGAGTGTTACAGATGTGCCCTTATGTAGAAATCACATAACTTTTTTTCCACTTGTTATTTGACCAGTGACTGGTGGCTTGACTGCATGGCTCTTTCAGGATTGCCCCTGTGTCTCTGCAAATACAAGGATGTGTTGCTTGTGCTGTGTATTTTGGCTTCTGTCTGGATTTTAAATAAATCAAAACAACTGGTGGCTCCATATGGGGATAGGAGGAAGAGTCACTAGCTGTGTTTGATGGAGTTTTTCCACTGTAGAAAGAAATAACCATAGTGCTATGGTCTTTATTGAAATAAGGAGCTTAGGCCACTAGCAATAAAGAAGTCTTGTCGCTACAACACAGGTTTTTTTAAAGAATACTTGTAGAGTGTTCTAAAAAGTTTAAAGGTGTTCACTGTGACTCTCCAAAAGCTTGGGAAATGTTTGGTTTTGTATGGTAGGTGTTTCAAGAGATAGCAGTTTTTTAAATCCCCATCAAAAGATTTGATAGTAATTTCTGTTACTATGTTTGATGCTTTTTTAATATTCCAAAGTTTTGTCAGACTTTTATGAAGGCCTTCTGAAGCTGCTGATTGATCAGCATAATCCAAGTGGCTGAGGACAGAGAGAGCATCATTTGTAATTGCCTATTTGGCTTGTCACTGTGAGTGCAAAGTTTCATGGGCTGGCTGAGGTGGCCTCATGGCTACTTTGATTTCCATCTTAGACTAACTGCAATAATTCCCCCCTCCGTTGTACCATCTCTGCCATTTTAAGTCTAGTCAGTGCACCGCTAGATGATTTTTTACACAATCTTTGTGCACAAAGTGATCTCTTCAAGGTGAGAAGTGAGGCTCACATGAGGGAAGCAACATGAATCTTTGGATTGGTGGTTGGGAATGTTCCTCCTTGTGTCATGTGAAACCATTCCCTGGAGAGTATTAACCTTTTCACATAGGAGAGTTTGAGGTTATTGTTCTGACAGTAGATGGGAGAGTGGTTTGAGTGCCAGCCTTCAACTAACGGTGTTCCAGAAAAGTGTATTTGGGTTAAGACACATGAACTATATTCCTGGATGGTTTCTGATACTACAGTGGAGGAAAAGATAATGAGCTTATTGTGTTGTGCATCCAGACTTTCTTTCTGATGTTTTTACACAGAGAAGATTGAGTAGATAGTGACAAGAAATGGGTAGAAAAGGTGGCAGGTATGGTTAGCCCTTAAACTATCTGAGAAAGGGTGGTATTTTTGAATCTCTTTTGGTTATCTAGATACAGTAGAGAGTAGATCAGTATCTTAATATGTATATTGAACAGGAGTTTTTTCACTTCCATCTAGGTGCTACTGCTATCAGTGCAGATATTGCACTTCAAATTGCTTTACGTTGCTTGGGTCTGCCAATTTTTCTTCTCTAGGGAATGAAGCTGGTGCAGAACTTCATGAAACCTATGGAATACAGTGCAAATCAATACTTAAATTAGAGCAGTGTCTAGCAGCCTCACTCTATTGAGGTTGTATGAAACATGAAATGATTTAAACTGGCTGCCAGGGTCTGTGCCAGATGGCTTTCAAATATGCATAGTTGAGACTGACAGCTGGAGAGGGTAGGGAAGGTGCTTTACGACTGCTAGCACAACTGCTTTACTTCTGCTTTATTAATAACGCAAATCATTTCAGCTTCTGCTCACCCACTTCTACTCTGAAATCCATGTTGTTAACAGTGACAGTGGTTTTTCTTATTCTGCAATGAGCTTGCTTTGCATAGTGAAACATCTTGACATCTTCACAAGAGTCTGCTTTCAGATGTGTTTTGATAATGGGCAGATCTTGTTGTGGTGACTGTAGATCTAAGGATTTGTTCCTAAACTAGGGCTGTATTTCTAAAGTGAGTTGAAAGAGATTTGGGAATAAAGGACTAAATTCTCTAGGATTTGAGGAAAGCATGGGCTCTTTTTTTCTGGATTTGTGTGTACGTGTGTTGTTTACTGGTAATAGAGGCACTTACAGTGGAGTCATCCTTCATATAGAGTCAGCCACTCTGCAATGCATACCAGGTTATGGGAACCTTTTGAAAGAACTTTAGTACAAACGCACATATCCAAAAAAAAACCACCGGCATATAAAGCAGTGGTACATGCTAAGTCTTGCTCATGAGTGATCAATTTGTGTACAGCTTTCTTTTTTTCTTATTGATCCTGGTGTTGCCAGGCACTGGACAGCAGTTCCTCAAACCATATTAGTAGAATAGTTTAGAAAAAGTTGTCTTGGTTGTGTGAAGTTTGACACCCTAAAGCTGTGTTGTGCTACCTTCTAACACAGGAAATTGGTTTATCAGATGGAAAAATACAACGGATGTGTGCTTGAGGGGCGTACTTCATGTTTTCTGGGAAGATAGTAATAACATTTTTGATAGGTGGACCTCTCATTTCAAAATTGCAATGCTAAATTTACATGGGCTCAGAACTTTGTATTTACCTTCTACTGATACTCAAAACTAAGTCTACAGAAATGAATATGGAGAATAAGGTTATATACATAACCCTGGGTAAAACGCTTTGAACTAGACAAAGTAAATATATGTTACCTTAAGGCAGTGATTGTAAAACAGGCCAATTTCTAGCTACTGCATGGCCTTAGATTCCTGGAGTGAGGGTGAATTGGAGACCTGAGGCTGCCTGGCACCTGTACCCTCCCATCCGGGAGGAGGATGCCTGTGGGAAAGGTCTTGGCCACCCTGCAGACAGGAAGCCTGAGCCAGCTGCAGGGCTCTCGTGTGCTGGCAAGGACTGGCCCATGCTGGGCAGCATGAGCAAGAGCGTCACCAGTGGGTTTTAGTCATGCTTGTGAGGACACATCCAAAAATGGTGCCTTGTTTTGCACCTCTCCTGACAGTTGATGAGGGGCCGTCCTGCAGCGTGGGGGGAGAAGCAAAGTGAGGTGGCTTTGCTTGACCTGGAAGGGGGAAGGCTAAAGAGGGACCCTGGTGATGGTCTGTAGTGGGGCGTTGCAGGGAAGGTGCAGCTAGGCTCGTCTTTTTCCCAGGATGAGCTTGGGGGTGTGGAGAAGAGCTTCCATGATTGACTTGAGCTGGTGAGGCCTGTGCTGGCTGGAAGTGGCAGTCCCTGTCACCATGTGACCTTCAGGAGGAACTGCTGGTGTTGCTGCTGTCTTCCTTGTCACCAGCTCTCATCTAGGGCTGTCCCCTGACCTTGAGGTCAGGTGAGCCGTGGTGCTGGCGCAGGGCTGTACCTTCTGGCAGTAGCACAGGCTTGGGTATTCCTAAACTAACTGTGAAGCCACATCCTTCCTCTTGCTCTGACATGGTAGTGCAGCTGCTTGATATGTGAGTTCAGCCCAGCCGACTGTGCTTAACTTTGGCTGAGCAATCCTGGCCACTTACATAAGCGTCTTAAAAAACTGAAACTAGTCACTCTGGGCTGCTTCTGTTGCTGAAGTGACACAAGCGCATCTAAGATGAGATTCATGTGACTATTTTAGATCTTGTCCTATGTGGCTAAATTTAATATTTTGATATATATGTTTGAATTTATCCATTGCCTATTTACAAAAAGTGCCTGAAGTACCTACCTGAGAGGTAGGTGCTCCCATTTGGTCAGGTGAATCTTGCATATGATGAGGGGAATGTAAAGTTTTAACCCACGAGATGCACACAGGCTTCAAAACTTGAGATAGACCCTTCAGGTGGTGAAAATAGGTGATGAGGAAGAGCACAATTTCAACACCGACTTTTAAAAAAGCTCTTACATCTGCTGCATGCTGTCTATTACCTGTTATTGAAGTACTAAATCTCGGGGAGTGATTAATGCTAGAATCAGTAGTTGTTCAGCTGTGTACTAAATAGAAGGTTTTCAGGTTAAAAACTGAGATAACAACAAGCCTCTGTAGATCCTTGAAGACAGCTGTAGTAACTCTAAAGTGTAAAATTCAGTGGAATTTGCTGTAGAAATTTAACCAAGAGGGAAGATGTTGATGTTTCAAGGGGTTTTTCAGCCCTTTCCCCTGCACCCTACTTACTTTATATAAATGGATCATGTGTCTTAACTTGCTAATTAGAAGCCTAATGTCAGCCTCTCAAATGTAAAGTGTGTTATAAACGTAGTTATTTGGGAGCTTAGCGAGGTTCCAGTTGCCGGATGAATTAGTATTTGTGGTATATTTCCTGCTAGCATTGTTTCATATTTGCTGAATTCAGGCAGGTTCAGCGTAGTCCTGTGCTGTGTTTTGACCTGGCACTGGTATTGGATTATCTGTATGGTGAGTCTGGTTAGATAACCAGTCTGCCTCAGAAAAAAAAAAAAAGCATTTTCCTATCTGTATAAGCTTTTCATGCACTTGCAGGAACTTCACTGTTGTCACAAGAGACTGCAATAACTTGGGGAAGGAAAGGATGATCAGAGTGGTTGGGATGCATCCTGATACTTGATCATCACCATGTTTGTGATGGAAGAAGCATGGCTTTCCTTGCTGTGGTTGCTCTGCACAGAGCATAGCTGGGTCCTGGGAACCACCCAGACACAGCATGCAAATAGAGAACACTGCAGGAGCCCTGATTTTCAACAGTGAAACCGTGAGGTGGCCTTGTTGCATGATAGGGGTAAAACTTTTTAGTCAGCTATAAAAAATCATGTAAGCTCTGTAAGATGGCAACCGGTTCAGCCCACTCTGACTTACTAATTTTGTGAATCTGCCACGTGAAAATGAAGCTGAGAAGTGAACACCACTTTCTTGTAGACGGGGAGAAGAAACAGCCATCTAACTTGCTGAAGGGTGGTTCTTCTATTTTTAAAACTTGAAACAAGTGAAGGCTAAATTATGTAGCTACAGGCACATTCTTCTTTGGTAGGTAGTAATCAAAATCTAATGATTCAAGCTGTCAAAGCTTTTTAAAGCTCATGTGAAGTTTAAGATGATGGAAATTTATCTTTTCTTTGGGAGGAGGAGCGTTTTGCTGCTCTTCTAGAGGAAACTTTGAGACAAAGGCATTTATTGCGCTTGTGTGAGTTTCTCATATACAGACTTCTAAATAGTGAAACTTAGAAATAGCCACCCAAAAAATTATTTGATAAATGCTTAAGATTGGAAAGAATTTTAGGTTAGCTTAGCCCCTTACCAACAAGTTAAGAATTGCTGACTTTATTTAAGGAAAAAAAAAATCCAGTCAATTTTGTAGACTGAAAAAGCAAGTGGGTGTCTGCTTGTGGTGTTTTCTCAAGGAAAGTCTCGTGTTGGCCTAGAGTTTTGGGTTCACCTCCATGAAATGGCAACAGGATATCAATCTACCTGCTCAAAGGCTATTCCTCTTTCCCAAACTGTTTCCACAGCCACCACTATGTCAACACCATTCAGTCATAATTGTCAACTCCAAATCAGGCTGATCAATGCAAATGCTAAATAAAGCAGCAGAGCTCTTGCCTCAGAGGCTGTATAAAATGAGATTTGCCAGTAGGTATGTGCCTCTGTGAATGCCAGAAGAAAGGTTCACTGTTTATTGCCTTCGAGTCCAACACTGCTACCTGCCTTCCTGGCTCCTTTGCTTGTGGTCATCTTGAACTCTGAGTTTTTCAGCTTGTCTTCCACGTGAAGTTGTTTTTTAAGAAATGGACAACCAAAAGGTTTTAGCTTCTCTGAAACTGAGAAACAGCAGAATCCATAGGAATAAAAACTTGAGTTGCAGCTATATAATGGTTTTGACTGTTGAGTATTTTGGTTGTTTTTACACATATGAAGCATCAGGCCTTATGGTACTTGTTCGTACTGTTAAAGTTGCTCCTGCCATTTGTCAGGTATGAGACTTTTAAGATGTGACAGCTGGTTGAGGATCAGAAACAAAACACCAACTCTACTGCCCATTGACATACATGTCTATGAAAGACTGAGGAAGTTCTTGGCATGCTTTAAACTAAGTGCATTAGATTTGCAGGCACAGCTCTTTTAGTGCTTTCTTACAAGGTATCTTTTTCACAGCTGATAAGTAAAATGATGTCTGTACTCCCTCTGCTGGCTCTGCAAAAGTAGCTTTCATGAGCTTAAATAGCTGAGTAGCACCTCTTACAAATATGCCTGTGTGAAATTCTGAGTTAAGAACGGTGTAATGAATGGAAGAGGGATTTTCCTGAAAAATGGGTCAACAAATAGTTGCTGAAAGCTAATCAGGTGTCTCAGATGCTATCTCCTGCTATAAGGGTAAACACCGGTGTTGTATATACCTTTGTAATTGTAGTCTGATCTGTTTTTGTGTATCAACAACTGGATGGGGCTATCCATTAAAATACTTGTACATCTAGTCATACATATAAGCCCTACTTTTATAGGTATTGTGTGCTATATGTACATGAAGATCTATGATTAGAAGCCTCACGTGGGGGAAGACCACTTGTCTGCTTCCATGAATTAGAATGCCATATGCATTTATTTGCTTATTCTGAGACTACTTGTTTCTTTCTATGTGAAGAGATATTCAATATAAAAATTCTCAGGCAGAATGGAAGAAGTTTGGGCTTGAACGAAGTCCTGGTATAGATAGGTATTATGTACATAACCAAAACCATTGCACTTGGAAGTCAATAGACATCTTTACAAGCCAATGTGGCTCATTCTTTTATCTTGTTTTCTGATATTATTATTCTATTATACTACTACTCTAGTTACTTTCAGTTTATGGAATTCAGTGACAGTTTAACAATTTTAGAGAACCAAAAGGATAACCCACCCTAACATACTGGTCAGCAACCGAATAAGTGGAATAAGCCAAACTGGCTTTTTACCATTTTCTAGTTCAAAATGTCTCTGAGCAAGAACCCTTGAGCCTTGTGACGTGGAGTCTGGCTCCTGGTTGTGAAGTCTGAGGATATTTTGTAGATTTTTGACCCTGCAAGGTGCATTTCCTGGAAAGCAGTCTTTTGTCCAGATGCTTTACTTGTATAGTTCATGACTGTCAAATATTCCAGAACAGTAAAACCACTGTGCAAACTCATTTAAGAATTCAGGGCAGCCACTGTAGTTTCCCCTGCTGAATTTTTCTTTGGGTGTACCTGTGTCTGTCTGCAGATGTCTTCAGGCATTGCTGTACTGAGAAGGGACTGTTTGGCTGCAAAAAACCAGACAGTTGACCAGGTCTTCACACAGAGGTTAGAACAAGTAGTCTTCTCATAGCAAGTGTGTTCCCCCTACCAAATATCATCCTCTCCCCCCTGCTATTGTGGACTGAGTTCTTGAAGTTTATCCCTGTGACTTGTCTTATGATCAGAATTCAGAGTTTTACCTGCCATGCTCAATATCTTTTTTTAATGTCCAAAGTTCTATTTTAATAATCATGTAGGTTGACAAGTAAACCAATATTTGTGGACCTCCATAATATGAGCCATTACATTTAACTTAGCAACGTCTGCCTTCAACCCTGGTCTTGTTAAACAGGAACAGTGGAGGATTCTCAGTGCACAGGGAAATGCATCAGTTTTTTAGGAACATCTAATAGTAATGTTTCAGAAATCTCCAAATTAAGGAGTCAGAGATTCCTGATCTTAAAATAATAAAACAGCTTGGTTTAGGCTTCCTATGGGTAATTTTTCCATGATGCAATTTTTTAAATGCTTGAAAATATTTGCTCTGTGAAAAATACTTTGTGACAGCTAATGGCTTATTTTAATAATAACTGCTCAACAACAAGGTAATGTTTTAGTAACTACCTACTTTTTCAGTTTTAAGGAAGAAAGATGTCTTGAAAGCTGTTTAGCTTAATTATGTGCTGCAAGCATTGCACATCAAACAAGACTGTGACTTTGACAGACAGCTGTGTAACTGCCTAAGATTGTTTGTTCCTTTACACTTAGTTTGATTCTGGATTCTGACTCTATACTCTTTGATCATGTTTTTGACTGCCTTTATTAGATAACTGCTCTAAACTGTTCAAATACCAACAAAATTGGTTATTGCACCACCTCCCCCCCGCCCCCAAAAAAACCCCAACCCAAACAAAACCCCAAACAAACCAACCTCTACCCTAATTTCATGCTGTAATGGTTAGAGCAAAATATTTCAAAGGCAATGGATAAATTTACAAAAATCTGACTCTTGTAGCAGGAAGTTGACACACTAAGTAGCAATTTGCTGTTAGTAATCTAGAGCAAGCTACTGGTAACAAGTCTGAGTGCAACATACAAAATTACATCTAAATGTTCAGTATAATGCATGTTTTTTTTCTGAAGGTGAGCTGAAAACATTGTTTATAAGCTGTGCTGTGGAGTCTGAATAAACATGAGTGAGATTTAGGCTTCCGTTGGCATAAATTTTTGTCTCTCTTAGAGCACCCCTTTCCTTGAGAAAAGGAGGAAATGGAAAACAAATGTTGTGAAACAATGGAAGTAAAATCAAGCTAAGAAGTTAATAGGTTAGAGACCATGGTAGAACCTGGCTGTCAGTCTGCTTGTCACGGTGTGCAGATTTGAATATGTGTGTAACTTTAATGAGCCAAATTCGTAACACCTTTGAAATGAGGTGTATGCTTGGTTTTCACTGTGTAGGACTCTTCAGTAAGTATCACTTCATCTTCCTTACCAGTGTTTTCCTTACCTCAGGTCTGAAAGTGTGAATAACAAGTCTGCCACTTGTTACTAGCAGACTTCGTGCTTGCACCAGTTTTTTCTAAATCTTGTCTACCTCAGGTAGATTTTTTTTTTTTTGTGCTTAATAGTGCTTAATTATAGAGGTGTTCAGATGGCTTTTTCTATACTTCCCTTGACAAACTAATCAAAATAAATCATCCTTAATGGGACTGAAAAGCAGGTTTTTGGAGAGCAGTCCTAGCACAGCTGCTTCCTAGTAGTCTGCTTTCTCTTCTAATGCTAGATGTCCTTCAAGCTTAAGGGTCTATTGAAAGCTGAGAAACCAGGTGATGGCATCCTTTGAGGAAAACAGGGATGCAGGAGTTTGCTTAGGAAAGTCAAGCAATGGGAGCAGAGAAGGAATCTCCCAAAATTACCTTTAGAAAGGCTGAGTCCCTAACTGTGGGAGATTGGGTAATTCATGTTGCATTTTGCTTCATGGTGCAGCATAATTTTTTGTTACTTGATGGTACTTGTTCTTCTCAGTCACTTCCCTGCACTGGGGAAACAGGCATTTCCCTGAGTGTTACTAACCTCAGGCTAGAGGAAGCTCTTGTCTTCCTTACTCTGCTGTACCTGCATGCTGCATAAGAGAAATTTGTGAATTGCAGGGTTAAGATTAAAAATATAGTTGCTTTCTGACTTAATAAGGGTTGGTCTGTGAGCCCCTACTCAGCTGTATGGTTAAAGAAACTCGTACTGAGCTGAGGCGTGTTACAGTCAGATATGCAATGGCGCTGGTGTTGGAGGAAGTTTGTTGGAAGCCATGAGCTGAACATACAAATCTTGGTTATTTAAAGAGTTTGTGCCATCAGCAGTGATAACATGCACAAATACAGCAGGACACTTGAAGTTTGTCACTTGAGTGGTGAAGGTGATACTCCTTTCCCAATTCCCTTTCTTCAGAGACACTGTATGCTTTTGGTATTGCTAGAAACAGAATGATTGCGAAAGTTGCACACTGTTACAATGTGCCGCTGTAAAACAAACACTTGTGGGAAGTAGCTTTATGCAGAAGGAACAAAATATGTCTGACTTTGCTGAGTCAGAATGATGATCTGTACTCTTCATGGCTGGGTAGGCTCTTGGCCCTGAGGGTCGGCTGCAGCTAAACTGTGAGCATTTAGCTGAGCTAAATGCACTAGGCTCTCAATCTAGACACCATTTTTTGGAAGGAGAAACACTAAGCTTATCAAATCCACACTACCAATTGCTGCTGAGGATTCAGAGCTACCTTAGCAGAAGACTGACACCTTGCTGTGTTTGCCAGTGGTAGTTGTGCTCCAGGCATCTCAGTGCCTGCTGGTTTACCATGTCAGTTCTGCTAGCCTTGTGCTTTGATAGGGCAGGGGAGTGAAGGGAGTCTAATAGCTGATCCTCAGCACTGAATAGGTTCAGCTGGTTGAGATGAAGTTCTTCAAGGCATGGCCTTTCCTTACCTAGGGCAGTTGTGCCAGAGCTAAATTAGACACCTAGCTCACCTCGTATGCTTACTGATTAGACTGGAAGCACAGCTGTCTGCAAAGTGCATTATGATCCACTGATGCTGGTGAAGGCTTAAGACCTTTGGTTTATGGGAAACTGGAGAAGGGAATTCCTTTACTGGGTGGCATAGGACTTTTAAATATTATCATGGAACATGGTTTCATTTGCTTTTTTCCTGAGGTTTTTTTTTTTCTAATTAATTAATCAATCATGCACTGATGTCTTTGTAATCTCAGAAACCTAAAGAGCTATGCACAATAAATTTCTTCACACCTGAAAACTTCAGAAATGAGTCTATTGTTAATTGCACACAGCCAGTTTGTACAGCAATTTAATATAGCCTACCAAAATGGAGAAATTAATTAAATTTACTAAATCTGCTTGGGCCATTGTCTGACAGTCAGGTGAATTTGCTGTTCAGTTCAAACAGTGTCTGCCTTTCACTGAAAAGTGATGTACCATACTGTTTGTTTAGTGGCAAGTCACTTGACATGAAATAACAGAGGGGAGATGAACCTTTCCTTGAGGGGAAATTTAATGTTGTCTTAAAGGTGGCAGCCACATAGTTCCACAATAAAGATGCTTCTAGCATTAGCTGAATCTGTGTCCTGTCCCTTAAGCTGGCATATGCACACTGCTTGTATGACTTCTACAAATAAATGAGCCTTTCTGATGTCTTGTGGAAAAACTTGTTCAGACAGTAGAAATGCTGCTATTTAAATTTTTTCACTTGGTGGGGGGCGTATATCCTTTTTGGATGACAGCTTTCTGCACCACACAGGCACAAGTAGTCTACTCACAGATGTAGAGACAGGAAATGCATGGCCACCATCACATCTAGTGGGAGGATGGAGGCTTGGGAACATGGCATGGTGCTTTCTTGTTCGTTGGATCCTGCAGGGGGGCAGATTTCATGGCTGGGAAGAAACTATCTGTTTTTAAAGATCATAGAGCTACATGGAGAAAGCAAGAGCAGTGAAAAAAAACCCAAAACAACATCAGCAAAGGAAGAAGTGCCAACCCCGTTGGAGTGCTGTATAACCCATGAGAGATGGACTTAGAGCAGGGCCCAAAATGAAGCACCTTCTCTCAGTGGCTGAGGTGCTGTGAAGAATAGAAAAGCACACAAGAAGTTACCGTTCTGGGCCCAGGGTTGCCTGTGTGACTGTTCCAACAGCAGACTTCCCATACTCTGTTACTTCATTAATGCAGTTGGCAGAGTCAATGGCTTTTCCCAGTGCAAAAGGATAAGGGTGGCAGGTGTAACTTGCAGTCTTGTTAGTGTCAGAACGTGAGAGCTGCTTCAGGACCCCTGTGAGTGGGAGTGTTACGCCTAGTGGGAGTGTGCTACCTACTGTGGCACAGCCGTACATACCTGAGGATGTGACAGACTTGCTGCTTTGCTAGATTTACAAAGTGCTGAAATCTCAGCTTTGTGCATTCTGTCTACTAACACTGCTTATACATGCCCTCTCTTTATTAAAGAAACAAAGTGCTGAGAGAAGTATTTGTTACCTTATATTAAATGATGGACCAGGGATTGTCATGTGCGTGCTGATCACAGAGCAGTTAATTTACCATCATTGTACAGACAGGTGCCGATAGCTATATTGCAGTAATGCTTCAGTGTGTGTAAAACAATCCCAGACCAGCAACCAGCCCTGCATAAATGAGAAAGTTTGGAGTAGCTAGAAGTGTCTGACCGTGCAGGGTCCATGACAATTCAGCCTTTAAATGGGTGTCAGACTTCAGAAAGATGGAAAAGTATTATCATGAGGAAAGACTAGTTTTGAAACCGGAGAAGTCCCTGAAGGATAAAGCAGTATGTAGCCCCACTAAATGGTAAAATGTGTCAGATAATACCATGAGATGAAACCTACTGAACATGCTTCTTACACTGTACCAGAAAGAGGAGGCCAGTATCTAATCCAGTAGAAAGGAATAGTGAGCTAAGCTGTCAAAACTTATCGAAAAGAGCTAAAGGGATGACCAGTATAATCACAATGAAGAATTTTGCAAGAGATTTCACACTTGCATTTCTGCAAAGCCATGCACTGGATTCTCAAATTCAAATACTGAGGTAAAAGAAACACAAACAAAAAGGACCCCTGAACCTCTTGCCAAAGCAGCAGGAGCAGCAAACTTGTGAAGTATTTCTCAAAGTGCTACTCAAGTGTGGTCTAGTTATGATATTTGAATTAAAAACCCCTCTGTCTCCTTAGAAAGAGAAGATGGCAAACATAATTGCAGTTTTTGAAAGGGATTTTCTCAGAATGACTCTAGCCAGTTTATTTGGCATATTTCTGGCAGGCAGGAATTTATGACATTCAAGGGAAGCTAGCATAGCTTTCAAAATATAGGTTTCTGAAGAAGTGAGGCTCTTTGAGGGTTTGAGAATAAGGGTATCCTGTGGTTTGATATTTCCAGAAGGCTTGTGAAAAATCTGAAAGTTCTCAAACTGGCTTGTTACAGGACAAGAGCGAAGCTTCTTAAATTTTGGCCACAAGAGGATAAAACATGTCCAATTTTAGCATCATAGTGTGGGCTCATTGAGATGGGTCACCAGAGCTGAGGCTTAGATTTTTTTTACATCCCAAACCATTTCTGGGTGGGGATGATGATTTTGAGGATCATAAATGGATCGTATACCACATTAATATCATTATTTGTATATTACCTGTTTACAGTTCAATGAGCATATAGACTATTATGTGGTACTGTTTGTACGTAGCAGTAAACTAGTCCAAAGTAGCAAGAAAAGCCTTAAAACTTTACCTAAGTTAATTTTACTGCCCTAATAGAAAGGAACTGGTTATATACAGAGAGACTTTATGGAAGTAATTAGGCTTAATCTCATAGGCATAAATATTTCCTAGTAGTTTTAAGACTAATTTTAAATTTCCCTTGAAATTTTCTGAATACAAGAAAAATCAGGTAAGAATGGATTTTTGCCTTTTGCCTGAGGACTCCTAAGTCTAAAACCTCTTGATATCATGATGCATGGTCAAAGCATGATATCATGATATCAAAGCATGGTCACAGTCAAAAGCATACTGCTCTGCTTAAATGGACACCAGCATAAAAATTCCTTCTGAAAGGATAAAAATGGGGAGTATTCAAATCAGGATGAAATGGTAAATATAAGTTCTGTGAAAAAAAGGTAAAAAGATTTCTCAAGTCATGTACCTGTAGGAATAACTGATAAAGTCAGCTGCTGGTTTGCTGACATTATTGTCAGAACTGACCAGCTGGATGCATTGCACTGAGCTATTACTCAAGTAACTGAAATCCAGGAACTCAATTCCATCTCTGTTGGATGAAATTTGGTACCATCTCACTTTACTTTTACTTGAAACTTAGTTGCATATAGTGATGTCATGTGCCTCATTTAACACACACCTGTCAGGGTTTGTGACCAGAACACATTTTGTGCTCTGGGAATGCCAGTAAACTCTGGTTTAGTCTTATGATGCATAATTTTAGTGAGTAGGTTGCCATGCTACCATCCTATCTTTTTTTTTTTTAAAGTTCATCTTTTTCTTGTCATTTTTGTCTATATGTTTAATAAATGTTGATGAGAAAAGTGTGGTAAGTTGCTAATGAACTTAGGAATGTGAATATTTGTTAATGGATGACTTTACTACATTAAAAAAACACTTTTAGGTTTATATATTAAGTTATTAATACGACAGGTCTGTTAATAGCACTTAGTTTGCAGCATAATTATACCAAACTGTGCAGGATTAAGAGACTTCAAATCCCCAGTCGTTTATTTAGGACTCAGTGGATCTGAAGGAAAGGAAAATATTGATGGCCATTGGGCAAACATTTATTTTCTTGCATTTTGAACACCAGCAGGTTTGCCTTCAGCCATCAGCTGCCTTAGTCCAAATTTTGGCAGCTTCACTCACTTCAAGTTAGATGAGGAAGCTGACACGCACAGTAAATGCATTCTAGGTACTTGAACACACTCAAAATTATTCTGGAAGGGACTGAGTCCTATCTAGAGGTTAAAACTTTTTTCCACTGGGATTATAGTCTTAAACTGGAATAACCTTGTATTGCAAATAGTCCTTTTGGATGTAGCCTTTAGTTCATGGTGTCATCATGGAGCAGAAAGTAGATGAACTTCGGAAAAGGAAGTACAGAGAAGGAAGCTTCAGGGCCTGTGGGTGAAGAAGAGAGAAGCTGCCTTCTGAGTGTTGGTCAGAGCTGTGTGCTGCAGAAAAGTGGTTACGCTTTTGCAATGTTTTCTCTTAAAGTGTTTGTCGTCTTGTGGAAAAGCCAGCAATGTAATATGAAATAGGACACTATGAAAGCCTAGTATTCCAAACACATGGGATACTTGATGCTTTCTTTAATGATGATCACAGTGGTTTTGTCCTCTGGGGTTTTCCAGTACGTCTCAAAGTCTGATGTTACTTGAAAATGTTCATAGGTTTTCCTGAAGCCCTTCTTGTTGTATCAGTCTGTCTGTTTTTGGATCAGTAGTATCTATTTAGTTACCTCAGAAAGCTAATGATTAGTTATAACTTTGGATAAAATGGTTTCCTACTCAGACCATTCTATACAGCACTTTCTGATCTTTTTTCTTAACCCAGCTGTCAGTTCAGCTGGAGTTGAGTTGTGTGGTGAGTGTGGAGAGGCCATGGCTTGGACTAGGCAGGGCAATACAGGCCTGTGCAGATGGTTGATGGCATAACACAATGTCTGCTTGCTTGCTGGGCTCCTGGCAGAGGCTGTGGACCAAGCTGCTTTGTAAGAGAAGCTCATGTCCTTCATGCCGTAATGACTCACCTTCAAGATTTGTACAATTTTTCCTTCCTGCTGCCAAAATAGGAGGGAAATGATGCAGAAACCTGTGTGTGAACACTGCTAATTTGTACTACTACCAAACTGATTTCAGACTACTGAAGTCCTAATTTATTAGCTGTCATTTCAGTAAGAAATAAATTTGGGGTCTTAAAGGAAAGGAACCACCAATGGATGAAACTGTTACTGCAAGTGTCAATCACAATCCCTTAGATTAAGTGCCATAAATCACAGAATCACAGATTAACTTGGGCTGGAAAGGACCTTTAAATGTCGTCTTGTCCAACCTCCCTGCAATGAGCAGGGACAATACCAGTGTTTCAACCCAATGCAGAATCTAGGCCAGTTTTTATTTCAGATAGGTAAGTACATCTGCTTCCCAGGAGATTAGGCTTCAGAATGAAATCAGATTTCTCTTTGAAAATGAAGCAAAAGTCGTGACCTTTGATGAATTTACCATTTATAGCACATAAGCTGTGATAACTGAAACTTGTCATTACAACACTGTTGGGCATATTTAAGGCTGAAGATGATATGCTAAAAACTTTGTGCCCTTTCCCTCTTAGTTCTTCAGTCTACTTGTACTTGTCTCTTCATAAATCAGGCTGAGATGTTTGCACTAAAACAACAGCATTGCACAGAAATGATTTAACTCCTATTTGTTCAGTTAGGCACAGTTTGACTTACAGAATAGTGACTTGTAAATGCGTACTGTTCTGTGTTAATGTTTTGCTTCGTCAGCATTTATTCCTTTTTCTTGTGAAACAGCTGGTGAGTTTCTGTCTCCTGTCGAGTAGATGGGAGAGTCTGTCTTACAGTAAGAAGGCTGACCCTGCAGAACAGGCCTGAGTCAATTTCAGTGTGATTTCCAGGTTACTTTCTCAGTTGCAGCTACTTTCCATTGTAGTAACATTCCATTATAATAACATTACAGACAACTTCCCCTTCTTTCTTCCCCCCACCCCTGCAATGTTATGTGATGACCTGAAACCGTGGATCATACCCAAACTAAAGTATGCAAAAGCATATTATATTTTTTCAGTATCTTCAAAGCTGTAAGTAGGTTAAAAGGCATGACAACTGAAACATATGGGGACAGTTTTTATCACAACAGCCTGTTGGTATGCAGATCTGTCTGGTATTCATTGAACTAATTAGATTAAACAAAGGCTTTCCTGAGATAATCACTTTGCAAGCCCTTTCCTATATTACAGTGTCCAGTTTTAGTGTGTTGTTGGAGGTCAAATGCTAGTACCAGTTAATGCTCAATATCTGAATGCATACTGTTGTAAAAATTAAAGATGTATAAATTAAATTGTATAAAGATGCATAAATTAAATTGAATGACACAAGATTTATAATTGCTGGAGCTTTGACACTTGAAGTATGAATTTGCTTAAGTGTTTTAATATTGATTAAGAAAATTGCATTTCCTTGTAGGTTAGTGAAGCAAGTATTAAATGTAAATGTAATCACAGGAAAAGCTTGGATAGGGTCTAAGGTTTGCTAGGTCCTGTGCAACTGGGCAATAATAATTGTGCCACTTTTAAGCTCTGCTGTTCACCCTTGTCAGTGCATAGCCCCTGCAAAATATCTCTTCAAGACAGCCTTAATTTTAATGACTGTAGAACACAGTCATTAGTCACAGTGTAGCTTTCTTTTAAGTAGAGGGAATCTCTAAACACAAAATCACTAATTATGAAATACTTTCACCTGTGAAGGTTTTTTCTAGAGGCCTTGCTGAAGCATAATTAATGTTCAAGACTGCATCGATAGTAGGAGCTTTTTGGGGCAGGAGGTTAATGTGGGTCTGCATGTAAAGTGTGGTCACAGGAACACTTCAAGAAACATGTCACTGCTTCTAATTTGGTCAGCACAGAATGTTCTGGTAGCACTAAACAGACAAATAATCTATAGTATCTCCATGCTTTGGTAAGCATCTCTACATGTAGACTTCTGTTCAGAGCTTTTCCTTTCTCTGGTCCAACTACAGAAGCTTATGAGGTTGTTGAACTTCCAGCACTGGCAAAATTATTTAACCTTTGTTTCATGGGTGATGGGTTTGAATTAATGTCTTTATCTGGTACCAAAGCACACTCCCTTAGCAATCTACAGTAATTTCATTTGGGTAAGGAAGTTACTCCTCATAAGCAGCTACAATGATATGACGTGTCAGTGAAGTTACTACAGCAAGGTCTTCTTGAAGGGATTTACACAAGTACCCGAATCCTACCTATGAGAGTATGTGCTGCTACTGAAAGGTGCTTCTGCAGTTCAAGTTTTTTAGTCACTTGAGTGGCTAAATAACTTGAGTTATTCCTAGTCTCAGTGATATAAAGTGATAAACAAAATTGTCAATGATAAAGGATTATCCAAAAGTTGATGTGTCTAATGAAAGATAGACATATTAATTACTTTGCGTGCATCTTGTTTAAGGTGGACACTAACACAAAACTTCAACTGAATTAAACTTTAAATAGGCTGGAACTTCAGCAGGGGTGTATAAATGAGTTTTAGCTTGATAACTATTTCTTGGATTTAAAATTTGAGATATTAACAGATTGGAAGTTGGAGGTGAGTTGCTTTAAACTACAGTCCTTCAGAGCTCATGCTATTCAGTTATTTCAAAGGGCTGGTGAAATAATTTTTAAACTGGAACACTGGTCAAAACAAATAAAATATTTCATTAATTGAGAAGATGAATACTATTAGGTGATCTGTGTAGCTTAAAAATGCACTTTTTTAATGCTACTGAATTTCACTGTTAGTAGTTTCATTATGCATTGCCACTAATGTTACAAAAGCAGACTGTTGGAACTTGCTGTAACAGGAAGTGATTGGATGTTGCGAGATTTTACATCAGAACTGCATTAAGGATATTTCTTAAAGGAAGTTTCTTTGCTGATTCCTACAGAAAAATCTCTGTTAAAATAAGTCCATCCTGTACCTGTATGACAAGAAGCTATTGTGCCCTCTGCTGAAATGTCTGGTAAAAATGGGCCACAGAAGCAGATTCTGGTCTGATTTTGCGTAACAACTGATGATGTTTATTCGAGTTTTTATGATCTGGAGCGAAAGTGCACTTGCACAGTATTCAGAATTTAAAGTCTTCACATTGTTCCTTTCAATTTTCCTCAGTTCGTTCCTAAAATGGATGTGCCAAATGGTTTGTATCACTACTAGAGCTGATCTGTAGAACTGCACTATTTTTGTAGTGTTAATGCATGCTTATTGAATTTGCCTGTAGGCAATTGAACTCTAGGGGTCCAAAGGTATGTTAGGATGTCATTTGGAGCATATGAGAACCCCCTTCAGTATAAACTTAGTAGTGACCAATCACTGGATGATTATTTATTAATAAAAAATTATATAGATGCATAGAGAGGCTAAAACTGGAGTGCAAAGCACATTGATTTATATTAAGCAGTGTTACTGCTCTGAAGTTTACTTGCATATGAAAGCAAGTCTTGCTCACTCTATGCATATATATGGAGAGAGAGAGTGAGTAAGTCTTAAAATTTTTGATGACAAGTGAACAGTGACTAGAGCTGTAGCTTTTCCTCTTCTTTTCTCTTGGATTTGGGTGTATTTGGGCATCAAGTACAGGGCTCCTGTTAGAGGCTTGAACACAGCTTTTCCTAATTAAAATTGAATCAAGTTTCATGTAATTGGTTGTGGGGCCTTCTGCTTGGTCTATTTTTGCCTAATTAGCAGCTGCAGCATCTTCTCCATAGCTATACAAACTCATTTGCCTGGTCTGCTTCTTGTTATACTGTCATAGCTTATGATCAGATGCCAGCTGATAAATCCTCCTAGGCTACCAGCTGGACAGCAACATCCAGCCTTTGGGCATTAGATAACAATGTGGCGTGTCTTTAAAAAAACTCTTTCATACATGATTTGCATGAATTTCTTCACTTGCAGGATACTCTAACAGAACACATTAGAGCCTTAATCAAAACTCCATCCTAGTATGCAGGCTAACAATATCATCATGGACTCTTCACTCTTCAACTGTTGTAACATTTTCTTGCAAATAACAGAGAAAACAATGAAGATTTAAAATTAATTTTTAAATTAAGCGCTTTGTTGATGTTATAGAATGTTGGAAGTTTTATGCGTGTGAATATTGATTGCTTTGTGCTTTTTGTCTCTGGAAAACAGCCATGGAGCTTGGTTTTCTCAGAATCTCCTGTGATAGGAAGAGAAGAGCAGTTGTAGTTGTAGAAATTGTAGTTCTGCCAGTGATGGGACTGTCACGTGTGATTGTGTGACATCGGTTAAGGGACTTACAGTGCCAGAGGTTGTTCTCAGTGCGAATGAAGTACCGTGGCATGGTGCTTTAAATGGCAGATTTAAAGTTGAATGAAGCAAACACTTGCAAAAAATGCTGACAGGCATGACTAGCTCTCTCACCTGTGTGTACTGAGGCAAAGACTGCACCTGAAAAGGTATCCACTGATACATGGATATTCTTAAATTTGCAGCTGATGCAACTGATGCATCTTTAAATGCAACTGATTATTTCCAGAGCAGAAATCTGAGTCTTTTCTGGAACCAAGACCTCACATTTCTGTTATTTGGGTGCTTATACCTTTACTTCAACGTAGATTCAGCAGTTCAGCCAAACAGTCGCCTAACCTGGCAGGGGAACAGCTAGAAATCTTTTGTTTGCTGATGCTTTCCCTTCGTATTTTTGCCTTTGCTAGGCATATGACACCTGAGGGTCTTGTTGACCTGGAAGTGTCCAAGTTATTGTTCATCTGAGCCTGGCAGTCATAATGTTTTGTGGGGGAATATATTGTTACACATGCTCATTGTGCTCCATTATGTCAATAAAGCTGACTTACATGATCAGATGTCTGTTTTTGGCACACAGCAAATCTTCACATAGGCATGAGGAGTTTGTGTGTGCGCTGCACTGTTGTGTAGGTACATGTGTACATGCAAAATACGTCAGCTGAGCAGGGATTACGTATGGAATGCCTGTGCAAATTCAGAGTCCTGTGGCTAGATGGTAATTTCTCAGTGACAATGCACTGATCATCAGATGGAAGAGCTGCTCTCAGTCTCCTTACCCCTTCTGTAAGAAGGTGGTATTGTGCAATTTCCCCCTCTCTTTGAAGAATTAAAAGGAGATACTGTAGGAGGCTTGAGTTGTGATGAAATGGGATGGAGCAGGGCTAAAACTGTACGGATGTGATAAATTTATTAAGAGCTAGGTCTGCCTGAAGATATAATTTACTTGGAGTGCAAAAGCACTTAATGTGTGGGCTAGCTTAGTGTTGAAGTGTTTTTTCTTGAGGTTTGCACAAATGAATTAATGGGAACACACGAAAGCCTGCTCTTCCCAAACTCTGAGGTGAGAGTGTCATAGGAAAGTGGGGATTTTTGACTTGAGCAGGTTTTTTCCCCATGTGGCACCACTTGTGGACGTTACAAGCTCCATTTCCCTGGAAACAGATTTAATTTTAGGTATTTTTAAAGGTTGCTGCTTGATGATGAACCATATAGACATGTGAAGGAAAATGCGAGTGTTAAAGGCAACAGTTGATAAAAAGGTCACGACTGAAGGAAATCCAATAGTGTTTTGGGAAGGGAAACATCCATTTTCTGCCTTTTCACTCTTGCCTGTCGAATGCAAACTAAAAATATTATAGGACATTAAAAAGAAATTTGTTCTGTAGCCTCAGTACAAAGAATTAGAGTTGTCTTGCAATGCATTTCAGTATAGTTGTTATGTAACTGAATGTGTGTTTGTTCTCTCCCTAGATTGTACATGCCTTTTGGCTTTGGGGAACAGAACGCGCCATGGGACAACCTCAAAGATATCTCTCCAGACGGGGTCTCTTGCTTGGGTGATGTGTCTGCTCTCCTGACTGTCTTCATACCCAAAGGATTTATTTTCCTTCTGGAAATATTTTAAGTTGAAATCGTGTTCCTTACTGGAAACTGTCTGCACTAAAGACTGCATGCATCATGGGTGACATGGCAAACAACTCAGTTGCATATAGCGGCGTTAAAAACGCTGTAAAAGAAGCTAATCATGGAGATTTTGGAGTTACTCTTGCAGAGCTCCGTTCTCTTATGGAACTTCGAGCTGCAGATGCACTGCATAAAATACAGGAATGCTATGGTGATGTACATGGCATCTGTACAAAGTTGAAAACTTCACCAAATGAAGGTAAGTAAATTTTAACACTTATTGAGGAAACTCCATTTAGGAAAGGGCTTAGTCAGCAAACTGCTTCTTTTAATAGAACAAAGTCTGTAAAAGTATTTTAGTTACCATAACAAAATATTGCTTCTTGTTCCTCTAAGACAGAGGTATTCCATGGTAATAAGTAGTCAAGAGCTTTTTTCAGCTGGTCTAACTGCATGTGAGATGTTGTATTAATGAAGTTGCACTTTGAAACAAACTTCATTGATGTAGGCATCCATATATGGAACAGCAGTGCGATATAGCAGTGTTCAACTCACTGTGAAAGCATCAGTTTTCTGAACAGTTCATATGACATATAGTTCACAACTCAGATCATGCTGTTGTAGAACCCAAGGTTTTAATTATCTAATGCAGGGCTTATCAATGCTTCTGTGTGGCTACCTAGTTCTTGCATTTGCTAATGCAGCAATTTTTAAAACTGGTTTTGTGTTTTCTATTTGTGCTATGTTGAATTCTTAATAGCAGGATCTAGTTTTTAAATCTACAGTATTTCTGTACATTCCATTTGAGCAATGCAAAATAACTATTAGTATAACTTGAAGCATTAGCATGTACTCTTAGTGGAAGGTTCGTAAAGTGACTACACGATGTTATTCTGTAGAAATACGCATCTTTTATGGAGTCATTGCCATGTTGGTCTTAGTGGCATTCTGTAAAGCGTGGCTACAGGATGCTTTTGCTGTCTAAGAGTTATTACTCCAAGATAGATGGTACAAATGTGAAGAAATAAGTAAATAAATTTATTAAGTCTCCTTCTTGAGAACCTTCCAGAAGTTCTCCTTAAGACTTGGCTGTTCCTCACTGCTTTCTTCCAATGTAAATGAAAGCTATTAGGTGTATTTGTGAAAGATGGAATAATGTACTGTAGTATCTACATACTGTAGTATTTACAGTAAACTGTACATAGATAAAAATATGTAAAAACATCAACTGAAACTTATTGTGAAGTCCTGCTGTTGAGAGCAATTGAGAATTACCAAAATCAAGATTCTGGCAAGTTGTGGTGTCTCTGCATTTAAGGACTCACATAGCTCTTAACCAATGTGGTGTCATGTTGGTGGCAGTAAAGTATCTGCTGTCTTAATCCTGGAGAGCCGTTGCTTTCTGTTCTTCAGAAATGCTATGGAAAGATTTGTCTTCTTGGACCAAGAGCAGCCTACTAATGCCGTAAGGTACCTCTGGGTACATCTGCATTTAGCATGTTTTGGCTTGATCTGCTTTCGAAGCCAGACTCCTGATTTCCAGACTCCTGAAATTATCAGTACATGAACTGGGCTCCTCTTACCAAACTGAAAGCAGCCAGCTAACATGGCTGAACTACCAATGAATGGGAGTAGACCAATTTCAGGATGAAGAAGTTTGTAAAACATAAAGAGTACAAACTTCTGTTCCTTGGCAGTTGTAAAGTACAGTGCATGTGTGTGAAGCACTGCAGTGTATAAGCAGTGTAACACATCTCAGATAGGAGCAATAGGCTCTCGTTACCCTGTTGACCTGTTGCATAGTATTGAAAGGCAGTTTCCTTTCTCAGTGAAAAGGGATATATTTTTCTATTGAATTGAACCAAAAGTTGAGTCCCGTTGTACAGTGATCTGCAAAGTTAAAGGTCCATTATTACTGCAAGCTAGGTGGGCATACCATTTTAGATAGCCACGATGCACTATATATGTTCCTCGTATACTGCAGGATTCACTTTGCCTCTTAATGTAACAAACACACAGGTTAACATGTGGGAGTGATGAGTACCAGTGTACTAAAACTCGAAAGGGTTGGATGCCCTTTCCTGCAGATTTATTGTGCTGTACTGAGGGCTGTGAGATCAGGGCCTTTCCCTTTCAAAAGGATTTGACATTTAGATGTACACTGCAATCAGTTAAATACAGTTGCTGACTTGATAAAAGGGCACCATTTTTTTAAGTGTGAGAGAAGCTCATAAACACACTTAAGTCCTCAACAGTTAAACATGTTAACTGGCTCAGAAAAGGTTAATTAAGATGAGCTGGAACAACATCCGACAGAGGTGTCATTTTGACTGTAAATCACAACATGAAATTTTAGAGAATCAGCCTCTCTGTCAGGTAACCTGTTATAAATTTTTCAGAGGTAGTAGTGGAGAGCTCTTGTAAAGGTAGAACCAGGTCTCCGCTTTTGTAAAATTCAAATCGTAATTATAGAAAGGGAGGCAATACTAATGAAAAAAAATCTAGGCAAGGTCTTGCAGAAAACTCCTATGTGTTACACTAGTACTAGCTCTCTAAAATCTTGTGTGTATACCTGCAAGGCCCTATGACACTTTTTCCTAATCAGATGCTTTCTTTATGACATGACACTCTTACCACTATGCAATTACCAGTGGCTTCACAGGAAAAGTACACGTACTTCTGATATGGTACTCAGTGAATGAGTTCAGCTTGTTCCTTGCTGTGAAGTTGTTTACAATGTAAAACAACAATGTTTTCAGGCAAAATTTGGATCAAACTTATCTGATTTGAAATGAGAAATAGGAACAGTCCTTTACCAGTATTACTTAAAAAAAGGACACTGAGCAGACTTTACTGCTTACATTTATACAAATGTGCAAAATAAATGTTAGACATATTGTTAGTAGCAAAAGTCCATCTTACATTCTGGACAGATATAGATATTTCCGTAAGTCACATAATTTTGATTGTCTAGTAACTTATTTCTAATAAAATTTGTATATTAAGCATTAACTAGTCCCTTGTCTAATATTTTTCAAACTTAACTGCAAGTAACATGATCTACCCTAGTTAAGACACATAATGAAGAATATAATGGCAGTAGTTTTGACCTCAGGACTGTAGGTTGTGAACTGTGAAATTGCCAGCTGTGTGGTAAATGTAGCAAGTTCAGAAATGGTGCATGGTGTATTATGCTGTATACTAAAAATACAAATGGTTTTTGTCTTTGCTAGGCTTATTTACTAATCTTCACTAAGTGGTTCTGATAGTAGCTAGACTTTATATAGCCTCCTTGGGAAACGCTTTTCATTCTTCAAAGACCTTTGCTGTATACTTCTGATGTTCTACACTGTGGTGCCCCTGCGAAGGGAGGAAAAAAGTGATGTTGCTATGCTAACATTATGTAAATAAATTTCCAAACTCTGCCGTGTTAAAGGAATAGAGAAGTGGTATCTATTGCAAAATAGAAATATGGCCCAGCCTTTTGGAATGACCACACTGTCCTGAGTTTCTCTAGATCCAAGTAATGGATAGCTTGATTTTGAAGAGAGTCTTGCAGTGGTCTTTGAGTTGAGAGTGAAAGTAAGCACCTTAAAGCTTGAACTGCAAGAAGTGTAGGGTTATGGCTAATGAGTACAATTGCTCCTTTGTATTAAACCTTCAAAGACATGAATTCAAGGTGAATTGAAGAGTGTTAGAATAAATGTAATTCATTATATACACAGAGTATGTTTAATTTGTTTCACTTTTGAAAAGATTGCACATAATTTGCTTTTCAGCTAAGTGATTACATAGCAGTTGTTAGCATTTAAAATTGAGCTTTGCAGTTCAGTAGACTTTTCAAAGTGTCTCGAAATATATGATGATTCTAGGAAATGTCTGTTAGAGGTGTTAAATAGACCCCTTATTATGAAAGCCAGCTGCAGTGACTACTGTTCTTATTTATTACCTAGTATGTTTGTAATGCCTTTATCACTAAGCAGTTGGGTTAGCTACTAAAAAGAATTCTACTAAGAAAATAGTTGTCTTTAAGCAGGTGTTGATCATAACCTTGGGGGCAATATGGTTGAAGTATCCAGGCCTTTGCTCTGAACATGCTTCGAAGTTTGGCGATTTTGTTTTGAAAAATGAGCTAGCAGCTTAATTCTGAATGGTGGATTAGTCAGCTGGAAACTTTTAGAGGAGTAAACAGGAGGTGTGCTCACAGAAGACCATGAGTGCATGACCTTGTGCTGAAAATACTTGGTATTTTCCTTTATTTTTAAGATCTTGGCAAGTTCTTGAAACATGCAGTAGCCTTTGGTGTAGGCCACTCACTCCTGTCTGCCAGTGTCCCTTAAGGATGGTACAAGAATTGAGACAGAGGAGGACTCAAATATGCCATATAAGAAAGAAGATAGGTACAAAACTGAGGTGACAGACCCTGCATAGTGCTAAACATGGACTTCTCTCTGTGTGACAGGAGATAGAAAGTGAAGCTTCAGAACAGCAAATGACTACCACCAGTCCAGGTGGAAGCAGCATCATAAAGTGGTTGCATCTTTCCACATGATGCCTGTATAGCTTCAACAACTTTTAATAGTATTTTATATAATAATTAATATGGAAATAGAATAATTTATAATTGTTACATTATTAATTATAATAAATATCTCATTATAAATATTACATTACTTTTAGGATCCTAGGATGTTGTCTCTGAATACAGAATCCCTACACTGGGAACCAGAGCTGCCTTCACGGGCTGTGGTCTTGCTAAAGCTTTATGGTGCTACTCAGTCTCAATAGTAGTAACTCTACTAATGATCTTGTCTTGCAAACTTGTTTACTTTGAACAAAGGTATGTGTGTTAATATTACTCTGGTCCTATGTCATATTAAGTGACATATTAAGCAGGTAGACCATCAGCTTTATTTTGGCAAGGTGAGAATTATAAAATATAGCTGGCTTTCTGTAGTGATTCTGATTTAAGGATATTACTTATGTAATTACATTTGAGATATGGCTTTTTTGGTATTGTTACTGAAATATGGACTGGGACTTGATTCTATGAGTGGGAAACCTCAGTCACTTCTAACGTGAGGGTGAAATGCATGTAAGTGTCACTAACTTTGTCTTATTGTTAAATAGGTTTAAGTGGAAATCCAGCAGATATAGAAAGGAGAGAAGCAGTTTTTGGGAAGAACTTTATACCTCCTAAAAAGCCAAAAACATTTCTTCAGTTAGTATGGGAAGCACTACAGGACGTTACACTAATTATATTAGAAATTGCAGCCGTAGTATCCTTGGGCCTTTCTTTTTACCAGCCTCCAGGAGGAAATGAATCATGTAAGTAAACTTCTTAAAAAGTAGGTATCTACCTTTATTATACTACTGACCTTCCTGGTTCAACATGCCTATACTGTAAATCTGAGGGGAGACAGTAAGTCAGTGGAAAAGCAGCTTATTGTTCCTTATTCAGAGCACATTACTAAAACTCTAGCTTGCCTTAGAAGGGCAACATGAGATTTCCTTGGTCACGATCTGGTATTATTCTGACCAAAATAATGCCAAAGGTAAATTGCAAGCAGCAGGAACAAGGGGACTTATTTGAAATCCAGTCTCTGTACAAGTGTTTCTTTTTTTTTTAGCTTTGCCTCAAATATTTAAGCAATTTATAATTTGCAGTCATGGGCTTTCTTTGTGGAGTCAGCAAGTCTTAAATTTTCCTTGATTTGCAATATGACACTGGTAACTTTCTAATTTAAGAAACGAAGCTATATTTATACTTCTAAACAGAAAATAGAGGAATAGGGCCTTCATTTAACTGAATTTTTGCAATAACGTCTGACTTGTTAAGACAAATGTAAAGTGGGATATGTTGAGAAAACAGAAGGTTGTTTAACAGTCTGGCATTCTTATGCCATCATTTAACAAAATAAGGACAGGTAACTTTCTGTATATCCACTTCTCATGTGTTCAGATAAGCAGGGTGGTTTAACTTCCTCAAGTTGCTCTAGCTTTCAGGTTCTTTAGCTTCTTTGTGTGTTACCCTTAAGCAAAATGAAGGTAAAATTGCAAAGAAGGCTAGCATGGAAAGTGTTTAGCAACTATTAGTTTTTTCTGTTTGCCAAAACGTTTCGTTGTTGAAATACCTTTGTGAACTTTCTTAAATCTATAACCTGTTTTCTGCAGTATGTGGATCAGTAAATGTTGGTGAAGAAGAGGAGGAATCTGAAGCAGGTTGGATTGAAGGAGCAGCAATCCTCCTATCTGTAGTTTGTGTGGTATTAGTAACAGCTTTCAATGACTGGAGTAAAGAGAAACAATTTCGGGGATTGCAGAGCCGTATTGAACAAGAACAGAAATTCACAGTCATCAGAGGTGGCCAAGTCATCCAAATACCAGTAGCTGACATAATTGTTGGAGATATTGCACAAGTGAAATATGGTAAACATATTTTTAAAATTGAACTTTCTTTTATTTTTAAAAAAGGAACTGCAGTCAACATACCCAGTGATCTCTCGTAGGTGACCTTTTACCGGCTGATGGTGTACTCATTCAAGGAAATGACCTCAAAATTGATGAAAGCTCACTGACTGGGGAATCTGATCATGTTAAGAAATCTCTGGACAGAGATCCTATGCTGCTCTCAGGTGTGTAGCATTTCACAATTTCTGAATAAAGCAGTTTGTTTCTGTAGTAGGCTGGTTATTTAAAATTCTGAGGTTAAAACTAGCAAATTGTTTTTTTATCTAGGTTGACTCCTAAAAGTATCCCAAACCAGTGCAACAAGTACACAACTTTGTTGGAGTGATCAGACCCATAAAACTACCTTTTGTGTAGTTATTTATGGGTTTACTTTCTGGGTAGCTTTGGCAGCTAAAGCTTTAGGGGAGCACAGTGGTACATACACACATGTCATGGTTTCGTCAAAGTCAAGTTTGAGAACTTATTCCCTAAAAGTACTTGTGTGCTCTGCCATATAACTGCTCAAGCCTCAGTGGAAAACCGGATTCAATCTTTCAGGTACACATGTGATGGAAGGCTCTGGAAGAATGGTGGTTACTGCTGTAGGTGTGAACTCTCAGACTGGAATCATCTTTACCTTACTTGGGGCTGGAGGAGATGAAGAGGAGAAGGAGAAAGAAAAAGAAAAGAAGGAAAAGAAAAGTAGGCATAATAATCTTTAATACCTTGGTGGGGGAGTGGGAGTGGAGATGGTGGTGAACTTTTGAATGTTACTGGATAAAGTCATCCAAAGCCAGAAATCTTTTTATAAAACTCATACCTTCTGTAGGTTTCACAGGAAAAAAAACAATGCAGGTCCAGTGACCTGAGAGTGCACCACTACTAATAACTTGTCACATGGAATTGAATTAAACTTCAGATGTCATTGATCAGTCGGAGTTTGGAAAGTTTGCAATTCCTAACCAGCCATACGTACCATGTATAAATAGTTAACTGTCATCTTGTGTCACTTCAAGGTGCACTGATGTCTAATAGCAAATACTTGTTTATGGAAAACAAGTTATGTTGTTCAACCTAATAAGTATCTAGTTCTGCATTTGGCAGATAGAAAATGCCCCTTACAGGGAGTATTTCCATAACATCTGAAGGCGAGAAGCTTAGGTCTTTCATACTGCTGAGCTTGTAGGTAACTTAGACATATATGACTGATGTTGATAAAAAATGAGCAGACAGCTTCTTCTGCCATTCCTTTTCTTCAGAGTTGAAATTTTAAATGCTCAGAGATATAAACAAGGCAAATTCCTAGTGGCACTTTCCTGTAAACTTTATTTTTGGAAGGATGAGAGGTTTGTAACCGAGCATATTTTGGAACCCTTCTGTGAAGAGTGAAATGGGCTGTCTTCCTTATTATAGGGTCACTTATCTAACCTTAGCCTTTATCCTGAGAATCAAAGCTTAGAAATGTTAAGCAGTAATGTTTTGATACTAGCGCTCACAAGGCATGTTCAGGACTGAGCTTCATGGTGAAAATTTTTCATGAAACCGTTATGAAGTCTTCTGGATGGGACTGAGTCTGGGGCTTCTTGGCACTAGAACTGAAAAAATAAGATATAAACCAAAGTATACTATTTTTTTATCAGAGAGATCTGAGACAATAATGCAAAATTCATACAGAAATGTGTTTAAGAATCTCAGAGACCTTCAAACTCAGTAGGCAATTGTTAAAATGTGTGCTCTGTGCAAGAATTGGGTTTGAAGGTTTTTTTGTCTTGTCCTAATCCACAAATACTTTACAATTCTGACCCTTCTTGAAACTTGAAAGAAAAGCAGTGAGTTTCTTCACAAGTTAGAAAGAGTGTTACAAGAAGAATTGAAAGTTCTAAGTTAGTTTCAAGCTCAGGCATGATAACGAAGAGTAAAAGCTGACCTGCAACGCTTGCAGGCATTAGTGTGAAAGAGTTGCCATCCTGTGTTCTTCTCCTTTCAGAGGAAAGAGAAGGAAACAAACGACAGTACAAGCTGCTACTGGAGATATGGAGAGGACTATAGCTTTTATTAACATTCTGCCAGTGGTTATTAGTCTAAAAGCAGAAGTCTCTTTGACAAGTAATGTTTTGGTGTATCCTAGAATCCGAACGCTTGTGGGGTTTTTTTGTCTCCCAAGATAGACAGCTTCCTCTTTCCCTTAGGTTAGGTGCCTAATAAGATTCTCCGTGATAAAACTCAGGTTAAACTAAATTAACTTCTCCGTGAATGTTAAGGAGATTAAAGGAACTATGTTTAGCTGGCTATGCATGGCGTGGTTCAGAGTGAAAGCAAATGTATGTACAAGTAACTCAAATGTAGAACTTCGCTCTTGTAAGAGGAAGAGGGGAACGAGGGGAGAACAAATACAAGATTAGGAAACAATGATGAGTTCTTAAGAAGTCTGAGGTGTCATCTTCTGGAGAAAGTGAACATGCTTTTTTTCTGCTCAACTGTTGTGAGAATGCTGGGAGAAATTTTATGTCTACAAATCAGACTGTGTCTACAGCAATACTGTAGTGGAGGTGTTAAGTGTCATGCCAGACCAGGCTGCTTGATAATTTGATCATCTTCTACCTGAGTACTCTTGTAAATTTCAGTCTACATAATCTAAGGCCAAAGACTTGGTGAATTACCAGTGATACCGAAAATGTCTGGGTTTTGTTCTAAGTTCCTCAATTTTGTGCTTTCATTTCAGGTTATCACAAACAGTAATTACAACCCTTGCTCTCTCTACTTAGAAGTAAAGTTTTTTTTGCTTGCTAAGCCCCAAAAAACAACACATGATGTGTTGGTCTTCTAATTACCTTTAATATTTCACTTGTTAAATTCTTTCATTATTTCACTGTCCTTCTTTATGATCTCTTGTTGAACTCCATTTCTGAACACAGGTAGGAGTGATATTTTATTATGAACCTGAGCTGTTCTCTCAGTGATATATGGTATGTTGTCTACAGGTTATGCTTATGTTTGTGTAAATAGGGTTAGCATAGATCCAGTAATCCAGTGCTGTACCTCTGCTAAGCTTTGCTGTGGATTTATGAATATTTTATACTACAGTGGCTTCTGCAATGTTGTACAAAAGCACTGCTTCTCAAAGTGAGATCCTGCAGTTTATTTACAGAGGCAGTCAGACACTGGTGGCACGTATTGGAAGAACAGAGCAAGGTGGAGGCCACCAGAATCACTTGTCACAAATATCTTTCCTAGAAAAGTGTGTCAGGAAGTCTTTTGTAAAGCTTTCCTCACAAGCTGTAAGTGTCAGTATCAGTAATTTGTACAAACTTAACCATGGTAGATTAACACTGCAGCTGTGTTGTATGGGAAAACTAAAGTCCAAAAAGTGACGTGAGCTGTTTCTGTGAGCTGACTTAGACATTTTACTTTTTTTTTTTTTAATGCAGTTTCTTGTTTTAGCAGAGTAATGTAGTCACTATATAAAAACATATATAAAACAATGAATTCTGCACAGCCAGCTTAAAACACAACTCGTTCCCCTCTCTGATAGGTAAAAAGCAAGATGGAGCTGTTGAAAACCGTAACAAAGGTAAGTGCAGGTTTTCTTACTCCTTCTTTCAAATCTCTGTTTTCTAAGAGCCTAGGTGATTACTTTCCTATATGCATATTGAATCCTTAGATCCAAAGTGCTTATGGTAAAGATGGCATAAGTGAATCTGCCCAAAGCAAATGCTTTACCGAACCTGGTATTCAAGCACCTATACACAATACACTTCTTTAAACATTCATGTGTAATGTGGCCTCTTTGGATACAAGATAATACTCAGTACTATTGTATTTAGTGGAGCGGGGTATTAAGCTTTTTAGGTATCCTTGATTTGGGACACTTACCAGTGATTAAACTTTTTTGTGATCTTAACTTCTAGCTAAAGCTCAGGATGGTGCAGCCATGGAAATGCAGCCGCTGAAGAGTGAGGATGGTGGAGATGGAGATGAGAAAGATAAGAAGAAAGCAAACTTGCCAAAGAAGGAGAAGTCAGTTCTCCAAGGCAAACTCACAAAGCTCGCAGTTCAGATTGGCAAAGCAGGTACAATGTCTCAGTACTCTCCTTATGCTGATGTCATATTAAAAAATATTGGAACATGCACAGTTTGCAAGGAGATAAAATAATCAAACCACTCAAGGCTGGCTACTTAAGTGCAAAATTCTAATGCGTGCAAGTATGCTATTGTGCCTGAGTATGCTGATGGGCTCTCAGGCTATGTCATGTGGATGGCTTTTATTTTTCCTTAATTTAAATAGATTTAGGCTTTCAAGTGCCAGCTTCTAGGAGAGAAAATTCCAGCTTCATAACATTGGACAACTGTTACGAAAGACCTTTCTAGGTTTGATATAGCATTTAGCAATGTACCAAGAGAACTGTAAGTTGGGTGAAGTCCAAAAAATGTGCTACTGTTAACCAGGTTATCTCTAATACTTTCAGAGGCTTAGAATTTTCCACTTAACATATGCCTTGCTGATATGTAACATTTTTATTGACTTCCTACTTTTCTATCAGCTAATATTCAGCTGCCTTGTCAAAATATTTGGTAGGTTGTTGCTGCTTGAAAGTAGACTAAAACAACAATGAAGTTCAGTGTAAATTTTAGGCTATATTATCTAGTGTGTACTGGTTTAATTCGAATATTTCAGGATTTATTTTGGTCCATGTAAAATTGTTGAAAGATTCAGGCTGGAAGAATTTCAAGAAGACTTGAAGCCCAGACCCCACAGCTCAAGAAGGGCTGGCTTTAGCATTTGCATCATTACACAGTTACAGCCTGAAACGGAGCAATTAAACTTCTAGCTGTAGCACTCTGCAGTTGTGTATGGCAGTGTTAATTTTTCAGTGAGATTAACAAATTCCATTATATGGTTACTGCAAACTACTGTCCTTGTCAAACATTTTTTTTTCATGTCTTCCAAGAGGTCTTGTTTTCCTTTATGTACCTTCTGACCCACTGTAGTTTCCCACACAGCTTTAATACTTATGCATCTATTTTCCTGTCCTCCTGCTTTGAGACCGTACTGAAGCACTCTACTGAATCAATCAGCATAACATTGGTGAAGGCCTCCTGAATTTTTTCACTTCCTATTCTGCTTAGTCAATTGACTTTACCTATTGGTCTGTCCTGTTACTAATTAATTCTATTGCTTTTCAATTAAATTGAAGAAAAAAAGATTTCTGGAAATTTCTAGGTGAAATGCGCAAGGAAATACTTGCATTGGAAGCTGGAACACCTCTGAAAACCACCTCAATGTTTGACTTGCCTGTTTAAAACCTTAGTTCTAAACTAGCTTCTATAAAGGCAGAAGTATTTGCATGTATTTGGCACGATCTGTATTGCCAAATATTTGAGATAATTCCTTAAAACTGTTTATTCTCTTTTTAACAAGGTTTGTTGATGTCTGCAATCACAGTCATTATCCTTGTGTTATACTTTGTAATTGATACCTTCTGGGTTCAGAAGAGACCTTGGCTTGCTGAATGTACCCCAATTTATATTCAGTATTTTGTGAAGTTCTTCATTATTGGAGTTACAGTCTTGGTGGTGGCAGTACCAGAAGGTCTTCCACTTGCAGTCACTATATCTCTGGCTTACTCTGTTAAGGTAAGTGGGTAGAGGGCAAGTAGATTTTAAAGGCAGGTGGGTGTATTGATCACCTGTTAAATGCAAACTGAGTTATGCTGCATCACAAATATATACATAGATAAATAACAGACTGGGAAGAAGCTTTTCTTGTTTCCTTGAACTGCATAAGAATTCTCCTGCTTTTCTTCATCTTTGAATGAATTCACACTAACAAGAACAGTGAGCATTGCCGGCCTGTTGTCACCAACTAAAGATGAATGGGTTCAGTATGTAGCATTGTAGCATTTGCTTACAATAAATAGATGTCTTAGAGTTTGTCAATAACAAATGCCTCTGTAAATCTGAACTTCTACCTAGCTGATATGTTAAGCAACTGCTACGAAAGCTTCCAGATTGGTTTTTTGAAGACTGGATAGTGTAAAACATTTAGCTTTCTCTTTATTATATTGCACGTTTTTTAACTTAAGCTCTTTGTGTTCTTAATTTTCTTACTGCTTCAGCATGTTGAGACTGATTATTTATCTAAAATCTAATTGTAACAGCAATGGATGCTTAGGCTGTGTTCTAAATTCATAACTTACAGCACTTATTAGTAGTGGCCTTATTGTATTATTTGAACTTCAACTTCCTCTTAGAGGTGAAAATACTATACAAGCCTGTTAAGTAAAGAATTTAAAGCGATATTTAACCTATGAAATGCGTGTATTTTAGTTGAAACATTAGGCTCCCAGTTTGTATTTGATAAGTCTGAATCTAGGATCTTTGAAATCTGTATTATCTGATCTTCTGATAGATCAAATAAGCTGCGTTAGACTTTTCTTGAAAGCAGAACAAGTTTCTGAACTTGTATCTAAAGTTTCTGAACTTGTACCTCTCCTCCATTTCTAAATATCATAATAAAGTGTTTGCTCCTAACAGTCTGAATGGTATCAGTAGTCAGTGTAACAAGCAGTTACGGGAGATTCAGGCTGTATTTATGTACCTTGTTCAAAATTAAGTTGATGGCAATTTAATAGACTTAAGGGAATCTATACTGAAAGTGGCAGCTGCAAGTTCTTCCTCTGCAATATGCCAGATGACTTAATGACTGAGTATTTTCTGAAACTGCTGTGTAAGACTGGACTCCATAAATGAGAATTTCTGTAGTGAAGTGATGGTCATGGATTGCTGTTAACTGCTTTTATTTCCTTAGAAAATGATGAAAGATAATAACTTGGTGAGACATCTGGATGCATGTGAAACTATGGGCAATGCCACAGCTATTTGCTCAGATAAAACGGGAACATTGACTATGAACAGAATGACAGTGGTCCAAGCCTACATCAATGAAAAACATTATAAAAAAATTCCAGAACCAGAAGCTATTCCAGAGAAAACTATGGCTTATCTTGTGACAGGAATTTCTGTTAATTGTGCTTATACTTCCAAAATACTGGTGAGTGGATTTCTTCATTCCAATCAAGATAACTGAATAACTTCCTCAAAAGATGCAAATTGTCTGATGGCCACATCAGTTTCGGTGTAAATGTGTGGCACAACGCAGCTTAAAGTATTTTGTACCTGCTCTAAATTGCTCAACCATTCATTTGAAACTCAATGGAAAAAATAGCTTATTTCAGTTACAACTGATAATTCAAAGATACAATCTCAAGATAATTTCCTTTTAAGTTCACAGTTGTTTGTTTCTATAAGTGGGGCTGTTTACCCCACTTGAAAGAGTGTCTTGGCTGGATTTGAGTGCTACTTAAAAATAAACATTAAACAATAAATATTTAAGAGTAGTATATTAAATAGAATAAAATGAAAAAATGCAAGTACAGGTAAGGATTTTAATGGATTTTTATTCCAGATGCTGTTATATAAGCTTGTAAGCTTTAGAATTGTAACATATTTGCTAAAATCTTGTTTGAAACTTGCAAAATATTTTGAAATAAAAAGAATAATGAACTGTCAAACATTTTAAATAGTGGATTATTTAACATTTTGTGTGCATTATTTTTTAAAACTCTAAAGATAGCTTCCTTGCTGTAGTTATTCCAACATGTTGTTTAACTTACATTCTTTAAGGCAGTACAAATAATAAGTAGGATTTAGTAAATGAAATAGTATTTCAAGATTTTGTAGAAGCCTTCACTGTGGATGCCTTGTACACAAATAGCAGTGAAAACTCAGTTCAAAAGCTACTTATCAGCCAGTAAAAATGGTACCTCTGCAAGAATTTCCACAATAGCAGTACTTGAGACAGCATATAAAGTTTGTCAGCACTGATTTCTCAACAAGATGGAAACACTGTAATGAGTTGCAGCGTGCAAGGAGTTTCACAGTCTATTTTCTAAAGCTCTTTCTATATCAGGAAAAAGGTAGCTGCATGTAAACTGACCAAGTCCCTTATTACTACAATTTTAATTGAATTATGTCCACTACAGTAGACTTAGTCTGCTTTACAGAATCAGAGAGGGCTTCTCTTGAGAGAACCTCTGATCCACTCCTCCTGATCAAAGCAGGGTCAGCCAGAGCACATTGCTCTGGGCTATGTCCACTCGGGCTTTAAGAATCAAGAAGGATGGAGACTTTGCAACCTTTGGGCAGCCTGATCAAGTATTTGATCACCCTTTGAGTAAAAAAGGTGTTTTCTTATCTTAAAATGGAATTTCAAAAGCTTCAGTTTGTATCCATTGCCTGTTGTTCTCTCACTGGGCACCACTAGGAAATCTGGCTAGACAGTCTTTGCCACTGCTCTACCCACCTGCCTTATTCAGGCGTTTGAAAGTTTCTCTCCCAGAGTATTGTCTTCTCCTGACTGAACAGCTTCCCTTTCAGCTTCTCCTCATATGTCAGGTACTTGAGTCTCTATTATCTTTGTGTGCTTCCTCCTGGATGTTGATATCGCTCCTGCTGGGGAGCCCAGAATTGGACATCTTAAACTGCATGTTAAAGGGAACATTTTGAAAGTGCGAGTATTCAGTGTAGCCAAATTCAAAATCTTGCACCTCTGAACAATGAAAATGGACCACTGACTTATGATTAATGTAGTTCAGCTCTAGCCACCTGAGTCATGTCAGATTGAGTAAGTGCTTCTCCCTATTTTGCTGCAAAAAAACCTGCAGTGCTATAGCTATGTAAGCTCAAATATTTTGAGAGAAATACTCCTTTACTTGTAGGACTAGTATGTGCATTTCCAACATTGTTGGGATAAGAAACCTTTTCTGGTATTAAAGGGTTGGAAACTTGTTTCTGCACTCTTTCCAGTTAAATAGGCCATGGCCTGGAAAACAGAACTTGTAGTGAGACTTAAGAAGCTTAAAGACTTAGTTTGTTCAGAAGAAGGCTAACAGGTGATGTGATCATAGTCTAAGTCATTGAAGAATTATTACAGGAGAGGATACTTTAATTTAGCAGAAATAATGCCATTTAGCTTGCTAAAGTCAGTATATGTGAACTTATCTGTACTTTTAAAATCCAAAATAATTGTTCAGGGTGTACACTCAATTGATCAGATAAATATTTCAAGTAATGGAAAATGCCTTTTAGAAAGGTCATGTTGGGATTGATACAAACTTAATAGGTGATTTCCGAAGGACTGAAAGATCTTAAATAGGAACAGAAGTTACTTAAAAAAAGCAGCAGTACGACTTTGGATAATGACTCATAGGAATTTATAAAGTAATTACTGAAAAAATGAAACTTTCCCATCCCAGAACTAAGCTTGTCCTTCCTCGTTTTCTAAGTGCTATGCTTCAGTGGTTTATAAGTTAACCTAATCAGTGATGGTTCTTGTTCTTCTTGCAGCCTCCTGAAAAAGAAGGTGGCCTACCACGTCATGTTGGAAATAAAACTGAATGTGCCTTGCTGGGATTGCTCTTGGATTTAAAACGTGATTATCAGGACGTAAGAAATGAGATACCAGAAGAGGATTTGTACAAAGTGTACACCTTCAACTCTGTTAGAAAATCGATGAGTACTGTGTTGAAAAACTCTGATGGCAGTTTCCGGATATTCAGTAAAGGTGCCTCTGAGATAGTTCTTAAAAAGTAAGAACGACTACTATTGTAATTCAGCTCTTAAGTCTGGCTAAATGTTGTGACAGGTGGGGAGACTGACATGCTAAACAGCATTGTGATATAGTCTGTGAAATACTTGTCCCTCTAATCACAGATAAGTGCAGCAGTCCTACCCTTGTGATTGCAGCTTCACAGCTTGTCTCCTTCAGTTGTTTGACTTTCGGGCCATTAGCACTTTAGTTACTTAAATTCAGCCCTACCCCTCACAAAAAAAAAAAAAAAAAAAGAGATGGTCGTGTTGCTTTAGTTAAACGATTTTATTTTTAGGTGTGGTAGGTCAAAATGCTCACCTGTCTCCTAGTAAAGTCCCATCAGTTGATATGCCTAAATTCCAGGAAGGGCTTGTACCTTCCACAAATGATTACTTTTAGCATATGACTGCTTAGACTGTGCAACTTTATGTACAAGTTGATCATTTCAGCGGGAGGTTGAACTTAAATGTTCGAGCAACCTGAGGGGTTTTAATGTGACAAAGCAAATGCTTCCTTATCCATCTGCCCATCTATAAAGGATTTATTACAATGAGATTAGGCTTAGTGAGCGATTAGGCACCACTGGGACAAACCTTTACAAGTGTGAAGTCAGCTGTGGTAACTCCTAACTATGTGAGGAGATACGTCAAACATGTATGCATCATATGTTCTCTAGGAACAGCTGTTGGTAGCCAGGCCCATTTTGGTTCTAATGTCAAACTGTTTTTAGTCTGAGTAGCACATATTTATCAGTTTAACTTACTTTTTTGCTTGCTAATAGCTCCCCAAATCATTATCTAGGAAAGAACTAATGTACTAAAGAAAAAAGATGAAATCTTCCTTCTTCTCAACTTTTGCGGTGAGAACAAAAAGTCAGTCTTTAAAGATCTCTTGTTCCCCGTGGTATGAAACTTAAAATATTTTTTGTGTAGCTAGATTTTAAGCCAAACCTCATTAATGAGGTTGACTTAATAACGGAGATAAGAAAATAAATATTAAGGACATTTGGCAAAGAACAAGAAAACCTAGACTGATTTGGATATTATTGTAATAGTATCCAAATAGGAAACTACTTCAGAGTATGCACTGAATAGGGAAAAGACTTAGCCATCATAAGCTGCTTCCTGTACAGTACTTGTAACCTGGTTTGTCAGTTGTGCTGCTCCTTCTCTATTATAACATATATAACTACACTTGAATACTGAAACTTAAACATGAACATTTATAAGACACAAATGGGTCACTAAGAAGTGTAGAAGTGCAGAAACTTTTGCAAGTAGAGCAGTTTCTTTTTTCTTTCCTTATCACCAAGTTAAATATTTGAAGTGAGTTTCAATGCAGCCTTTGCATAGAACTTATTTACATGTATTTAGTCGTTTTGGAATGTTTGAATTTGTCACCAGCTTTATGATTGCAGCTAACACTAGACATCCTTCATGATTGCTGACGTTTGAACAGATAACCAGAATCAGACAATTTGCATGGGCTTCAAATTTCAGTTATGATATGAATTTTGAAGATCTGAGGGACTGCTTCATTTCAATTTTCTGTATGAGGTGGAAACTTTTAGGAAATTCCCTAAGTCCTTGCACTAAACACTTAACTGTAACAGTAGTCATCTTTGCAGATCTGCAAGGTCAGAATTTGATATTTAATGAAAGTCATGAATTTTTTTTTTTCCGGTGCTGTATTAGTACTAATTTGTAAAACTAATGCATAATGGTGTTACTTTATGGCAAAACTTTGTCTAGGACACATGAACAAGACTAAATTTCTTGTTTAAAACCATTTGTAGTGTTATATTCAATATTGGTAAAGTATATGTGCTGTCTGTGAAAGCGGTGGCATCTTTGGCCTGAAGAAACTAAGAGAACCTGTATTGAAATGCTAGAGTGAATAGTGGTGAATCTAGTCTCTTGTACAAACATTTTATTCAATTAAGTATTTGTTTTTAGTTTAATATTTCACATTGCCTCACATACCAGATCCTCTCTGAATTCTCTGCACTTAGATCGCAGTGGGGAGGAGAAAGGCTGCAAACTTTTCTGTTCTGAAGGGCAGCAGTCCTTGAGTTTGCTTATTGTGCTGCAAGTTTGGTGCTTGCAGCTGTTTAAGCAGCATGTGCATGTTCTGAAAGTGCACTTAGTTCTGAGACTGTTGCTGTTAACAAGGTGGGATTATTTTGTCGAACTTGAAACTGGATTGCCTGACTCAACCAGTGCAGACACCAGTCTGTTTACATACAATGGAGAAATGGATACTTCTGGGAGGTAGCTGGTGTTTGTATGTGAAATTCATCAGGCATTACTTTCATCCTGGATGACTGGCTCAGCTAACTTTCTATAGAAAGTATGTTTTGCAACTGAAGAAATAAATTGTGTATGGAGAAGATTTACCTTAGAAATGCTACTACTGGCTTTTTGTGCTTTTGTGTGAGTCTAGCAAAGACAAAGGTTATAGAATCTTTTTGGAGTTCACCAATAAGCCAAAGAGTGGGTTGAACTTCTGGTTAAAATTGGATAACTCTTTAAACCTTTCTTTCCAGGTGCTTCAAAATACTGAGTGCTAATGGAGAGCCAAAGGTATTTAGACCTAGGGACCGTGATGATATTGTGAAAACTGTAATTGAGCCAATGGCTTCTGAAGGTCTCAGAACCATCTGCCTGGCATTCAGAGACTTCCCAGCAGGGGAGCCTGAGCCGGAGTGGGACAACGAAAATGATATCGTTACTGGTCTGACATGCATTGCTGTTGTTGGGATTGAAGATCCTGTGAGACCTGAGGTAGGGTCACCAGCTAAGCTGCAGTGATTCTGTTACATGGGATTCATGTTTTTCATCGTGCAGAGTATAAGAAACTGAACTGCTATTGTATGCCTTAAGCATAGTTAATAAATGAAAATCTAATTTCTTGAAGGGAAAGTTAATGGAGCTATAAAAGCTGATTAAAACTACTTAATGTCACTTATGCTGTGTTACTGAAGCTCTGTACAAAGTAATAACTTAAGGTGCTTACTGTGCAGGGTCTCAGCAAATGAAACAACTTGTTATTTTTTTTACCACTTGAAATATTAGGACTTTTGGCTTGGATAAGATTAGCCAGTGTGCTTTTTACCAGCTTCTCATTGGGAATGATGGAGACAGGTGAGCTTGTCACCTGAGAACTGAGGGCAAGGAGTTTGGCTTGTGGTTGAGGTGTAAGGTTTTTCAATAGTGAAAGCTTTAATGCCCCATGTATGAGGAAATCAGGGCTGATTTGCACTATTGTCACTTCACAGTAAAAGTCATGGGTGAAGCAGTGGAGTATGAGCTGTAGTTTATTTCACATAATCATAAATCAAATGCCATTATTCAGTACAGCCTGATATGTCATGAGGTTTTTTGTGGTATTTTTGAATACTGCAGTATTTAAAAATTGCAGAAGGGAGGGGAACTGACATAACAGAGACACAAAGCCTCTTGCCAGAATTGCCATTTGTGTGGTTTTTAGGAAAAGAATTGTGGTCTGTTACTTAATTTTTTTTTAAATGCTCCATAGTTGCAGTTTTCATTTTAAAATAACAGTTATCCTGTACTGAGCCATAAAGATTCCTTTCACTCACATGTCTAGATTTATTTAACTAATGTACAGTCTCTGAGCCTGTGGGGTTTTTTTCTTGCTTACAGGTACCTGATGCAATAAAAAAGTGTCAACGTGCAGGCATAACTGTACGTATGGTCACTGGTGATAACATTAACACTGCTCGTGCTATTGCATTAAAATGTGGTATTCTGAATCCTGGTGAAGACTTCCTGTGTTTAGAGGGCAAAGACTTTAACAGGAGAATACGCAATGAAAAAGGAGAGGTAAGCATACTGACTGTGTCATCAAGTGGATCAACAGATATTCTGTCTCCTAGCTGTGTGAAATACAACCAGTGTTCTTTCTGCAGATAGAGCAAGAGAGAATAGATAAAATTTGGCCAAAGCTTCGTGTTCTTGCAAGATCTTCACCCACTGACAAACACACTCTAGTAAAAGGTAGGTAAAAACTCTCTGAGCTTCTAAGTAAAGCTAGATATTTTTTTTTATGTTCTTTTAGGAAAAAAAAATAGGGCTGAACAATGGGAAATGTCTATGAAGTTGTTTCCAACTGATTTTTCCTTCCTGCTTGTGAAATGGAGTCAATGAGACCTTTTTTTGGTGACTGTTGTTTTTGTTTGTTTGTTTTCATTTTGCGACTGACAAAGACAAAAACTAGGTTTCTCTTTCAGGTTAAGTCTTTGCTGTGTTTCAATTTAGAACAGTAACACCTCTATGTCATTTTATTTTAGGTATAATTGACAGCACTGTCTTTGACCAGAGGCAAGTTGTAGCAGTAACTGGTGATGGTACCAACGATGGTCCAGCTTTGAAGAAGGCAGATGTTGGATTTGCTATGGTATGATTTTTTTTTTAAAATCTTCAATATTTTATCAATAACTTATCAAATCACTTAAGATTAAATAACCTTGTTTCATGAGGCTTGTATACAACTGTGTTAATGAAGTCAACATTCCAACCTAATTGATGGAACATGTCCTTGTGGCATTCACCATTGAATAAAACTTTGAAAAATGCAGATTGCCAATTACAATTAAAAATCTTTTACTCAAAACCTTGTTGCAAAGTATTGGAATAGAATAGTGAAGATTTCTGAAACATTTTCAACACAAAACAAAGTCATTTTAGGCAGTAAATAGCATACTATGTGTTGACTTTGAACAAAGCTTATATGCAGTATGGAATGAGCTTAATCATCAGTTTCCCCTTAAAGGATACATAGGAACAGGGGGACCATAGTGAAAGGGACTGCCAGCTGATGTTTAAAATGGCTTTGGAGCCCATGTCTAGTACAACTGAAGCAACAGAATTCTATGGCAGTGTAGGATCTGCACTTGTCTGGATGATTCGTTAGATTACATGGCTTTCTCAGCTACCCTTTCACGTGGCTGCCAAACCATGTCCTGGCTCTTAAGTGCTAATACTGGATGGCCTCATGCCTTAAGTATGTGGGTTTCAGCTTTCTTTCAAGGCACACGGTAAGACAGATTCCTCAAGCTTCCTTTTGCTACAAGACTCCTCCTCAGCCTTAAATGTAATAGGTACAGTTTGCTCTTGGCAGGTCACCATAGCCTTAAAGCATTTGAAAGGAAAGAAAAAATGAAGACCGCACTCTTCCTATACCACATGCAGAAAAAGAAACACTGAGTCAGATTCTACTCCTGAGAGAGAAAATGGAAAAGAGATTTCACATCATTCTCAAGGAGCTGTTTTCAAAAACCTAGCTTAAAAATTTGACAGCTGCATGTGAAATGTTCTCTACACTGTAGCAATCTTGTCTTAACAAGTATTCTGTGTTCTGGCACGGTATAGCTGCTGTAGTTGCTACCAGCGGCTGATTTGTTTATTTGTTTTAAATGCTTCCTGCAGTTGCTGTCTGTGTTCATCTATGTAAAAAACTATCTTCTCTAACTGCTAATCTAAATAGCGCCTAAAATATACCATCCACTATATGATATCTAAAGGTACCTTTTAAGGTGTACGAATGGTTGTGCAGGTGACTCATTTCCTTGACAAAATAATATATCAAGAATAAGAATCATTAAATTTGCTACTGAGTTAGTGGGTTTGAAATGCCAAAAGAAAAATAAAGATCTTTGAAGTAGCTGTCTTCAAGCACCATTACACAGAACACAACTGTTTGGATACTGTAGAAGACTAGAGGTGCTTAAAATTTAAGAAAGTCATGTTGAATTGCAATGCCTATGCAATGACATTGCATATTCTACTGTTCAGTGCCAATGCCCTTCTGCAAAAGGTTTCCGGTAACGTTTATCATTCTACTGTGTTGCGAGCACAAGTGTTGCCTGCTGCTGGAATCCATACAACAAATGGATTAGGCAGAGCCTGAACTGTGGCACTGCACCATCTGGTGGCCTTCAGCTTGAACAGAGTTCGGTAACATTTCTTTGGGAGAACTTAATGTGTCTTTACTGTCAACTCTCAAAGACGTATTATGGTCTTTATTTTAAAGACAACTTTATTTTGTTTGCTAGTTTACATTTTTCCATGCTTGAGCAGAACTTGCAAGTAGAACTTGTTTCAGTAAGCTTTTAGATGCTTACATTAAAGGAGTGCTTCAGACGTGGTGCATCCAAGTGAATGCTGACCAAGGACATAATCGCTGTTGTCATAAAAAGTCAGTGCATCCTGTTATATTTCATAATGTTTTTCTTTTTCTACCAGGGTATTGCTGGAACAGACGTAGCTAAAGAAGCTTCTGATATTATCCTTACAGACGACAACTTCACCAGTATTGTTAAAGCAGTTATGTGGGGACGAAACGTCTATGACAGCATCTCCAAATTTCTTCAGTTCCAACTTACTGTCAATGTGGTAGCAGTAATTGTTGCTTTTACAGGAGCATGCATAACACAAGTACGTACCAGTGGGGATTGTTTCAGCTAATAAAGGTTGAAAAAGTCATGATTGATTAACTCTTGAGTTCAAACTTTCAGTTCAATAGTAGTCCAAAGAACATAATGCTCTTCAGAACATGCCAATATTGTATAATAAATGCCTTCAATAGCTGTAACTTGTGCACTTCCATTGGAGAGTTTATGTATCTATCTTTATAGGATTCTCCACTTAAAGCTGTGCAGATGCTGTGGGTAAATCTCATAATGGACACATTAGCTTCTCTTGCCCTGGCAACAGAACCACCCACTGAAGCTCTTCTGCTGCGGAAGCCTTATGGTAGAAACAAACCTTTGATTTCTCGTACCATGATGAAGAACATTTTGGGTCATGCATTCTACCAGCTTGTAGTGGTCTTCACACTCCTGTTTGCTGGTAAGAATACTGAGGCTTTACAGAGTTATTCTGAATGCTGTAGAGAGATGCGATTTTTAAACTATTTTTTTTTGTTGTAGCGTGTGTGTAAAGACACTAATTAAGCTGTTCATAAATGCCTTTTATACACAGGTGAGAAAATTTTTGATATCGATAGTGGAAGAAATGCACCTCTGCACGCTCCTCCTTCAGAGCATTATACTATAGTTTTTAATACATTTGTGATGATGCAGCTTTTTAATGAAATTAATGCCCGAAAAATTCATGGTGAAAGAAACGTTTTTGAAGGAATCTTTAACAACGCTATCTTCTGTTCTATTGTGCTGGGGACATTTGTTGTGCAGGTAAGCAGATTCTTGCAGGGTGGGGGGAAAATGCATTGAGTACACTGATGTACTTGCTTACCTGGGAAATGCCAATCAACTCGTGCCAGAGATCTAATTTCTGCAATGTGGAAAGCCTTCAGGGTCAAGCATACAATAAGTTATTTTTAAGCGCAGCTTGATGGGGTTTTCAGTTAAGACCTCTTTAAAATTGGTAATGCTGGAATGTAGTATATGTAGTTACCTTTTGAATTTTCTAGTTCTTAAATTTTATCTTAGCGTTCTAGTCTCTTGGCAAAATATGAAGAAGTTATATGTGACTTCTGTTCATTCATCCCTTGCCCCTAAATCTTCCTTATAATATCTGCCTGTGCATCTGAACGAGAGTCCATTTAAACAATTATAGAAAAGGTACAATTTCTTTTATTTTCTTAATGAGATTAGGACATGAATAAGCTTTAGAAATTTAAGCATCAGTTTTTACCTTACTGGCACAATAATCAGTGATACCTACTGTTATATATTGTAGAGGCGCTGTTTGAAGTGAAAAAAACCTGATGCCCAGGGACTTTCTGTTGGGGCACGTAGGGCTATTCATAAAAGCTAATTATTTAACTCAGTATATGCTAACAAAGGAAATGAAATTATCTTCAGTTGATGGGTTCACATGCTGGTGCTGAGAAACACCAAGTTAAAACTGAATCTACAGAAAACAGCTTACAAGAAATGTTTTCACCCTCTAAATAGCCTTCACTTTAATTTATCAGAAGAAATAACAAACAAATCAGTACACCCATTTTCATTTTGGATCAAGTTATTTGGGACATATAGCCTACACATTAAGGTTCTACTTAGACTTGATAATTCATTAAGTTGATGGAAGTCATATCAGTTCAAACATTGGAAATGTATGCACCGCTGCTTCACATTAAGTCAGGGCACTTACTCTCTCAAGTTTAGATTTTTATAGATGACACATCTTCAGAAAGCTACTCTTATTTTTGGGGCTACATATACAGCAGATTGACCATTGTTGTGCAACACTTTGTTCCCATTATAAATTTGGCAGACTGAATGCCTTCCCAACTCCGGGTTTGTCATCTCAGTGTTTTATTCTGAGTTAATAACAGAAGATACTCTTTGCCTTTTCAGCTGTCAGGTGTCCTATTTAATGGTTAATACTGTCTCCTTTTCATGCCTGCCCTGCTACTTTGAATTGTTGATGCTCCAGGGCAGACTTTCATGCATATAATTCCTATGCAGAGAGATACCTCGCTCATTAGGGCCCATACAGCTTGTTGTAATAGCTAAGTCAGTAGGACCTCATTTAATTTAGCTTTTGAGATCTCTGCCCCCTTCCCCCAAGGTTTACTACATATGATGATTTAAAGTCTGATATTTAACACTGATGTGATACATAGTAATATCCTGTAGAATTAATTCTGAGGTATTTCATGTCTTATGGATTCGTGAATTCTATTAATACAAGTTTATGAATCGACTTAGTTCCAAGATGGGTGTTCACAGCAAAAGTAATCACTGTATATATGTGGCACCAAATACATGCTGTAATCGTGAAATGAAGGGGAAAACACTGCAAGCAAAATTAAAGAGTCAACACGTTTTCATGAGTGTGACATTTGAAGAATAAATGGGTAGTTCTTGAAATACTGAAAAGTGTAAGATTATGGCTTAGGTTTGGAAACTTGCTCAAGCTGCTGACGCAGTGAGAGTATGCTTAATAAGATGGGGAATCCTATGTCCTCTTGCAGAGCTGTCTGTCATGATCTTAAAGCATTAGGGAAATTTCTAGTAACGGGTCACTGATACATGTTTAATTATGTTGTTCTTCACAGATAGTTATTGTGCAGTTTGGTGGAAAGCCTTTCAGTTGCTCAGAACTCTCAATTGAACAGTGGCTGTGGTCCATTTTCCTGGGCATGGGCACACTACTTTGGGGCCAGGTAAACTAGCATTTTTCAAAATGCCAAGTATTTCCTTGTAATAGTATACTTTAAATGGAAAATGCAAATACACTACCTTTAGCATTCAGATCTTTCAAGTGGACTATATGAATATATGGAGACTAACAGTAAATATTAATTAAAATTGACTCCTTCAATAACTAGAAAGTCCTTAGTTGAATATTCTTTCCTCAGAGCTGGTCAATTATTTACATTTCATAACTAGATGCTGTGGCTGGTTTGTTTAGCAATTTTTAACTAGAACCAGCTGTAGTTACCTTTTAAATATGAAATTATATCTTCAGCCAGATATGAGTACCAGAAAACATTGTAAGAATACCAGATGCAATGAACATGCTAATGTTAAAATATATTTAACTTGGTGCTTAATGGTTTTCTTGAAAAATCAGAATTGTTGAACTTGCCAGTATTTTCTTGATTTAAGAGCCTCCTGGAGTAGCAAGAAATGCAGCAAAACTCAAACCAAGTTTCTCTTTAATCTTCATTTGCATAATTGTGACATAATTGAAAAGTCCTCCCACCTATTAAGCCATTACATTTGGATTTTTACTTCCTTCCCCCTCCCCCCAGAGTGTCATTACTATTGCATGCACAACAGTGCTTGTAAGCAGCAAGCTTATTTACGTGAAACTTTAGAGCTACAGAGTTTTCTATTATTTAATGACATAGTTGTCTAAACTTTTCATACCACATGAAGAGTTTTCCATTACAGTTTCTTTCCTTCCACTAAGTAAAAGACACTTCATGTTTCACCATCAAATTGGTAGGATGAATTTTAGTTGTAAATACCTACATGGGCATATATTCTAAAAGTGACTAAGCTTTTTAACAAGGTTCTCTGGAAAATTAATTATTTAAAAAAATCAAATAGAGTCACTCTGAGGTTTAAAAGTAGCCTAGAAGAGAATCGAGATGGCTTGAAATACCTTTGACCCAAAGTGTCTTGCAAGGGCAAAGCTTCCCTGCTGCAGCTCATGCTGCTCTAGCATCTCATTAAAGTCAAAGAGCTTTAATTTTCTGAGAATAATAGAAACTGAAGTGTGAGCTGGGAGCATTCACAGTAGCAGTTTCAGCATAAAGGCCTGTTTATCTTGCTTTTGGAGCAGTCTTTTTTCCTCTGCAGCTGCAGAAATGGTCTTCTAGGTTTGTGATGTTCAAGGAAAGCAGTCTTGGAATTGATCTGGATCTGCTAGATATAATGTATCAAAAGGTGACTCCCCTTAACCACATATAGCTTTTGTTCAATTTAATATACATAAACTGCTATACACCAAGTAGCAAAGCAACAACTTGAGATGCATACAATATTGGAAACATCACTCGCCTTGCAAACAGATTGATTATCTTCCAGGTCACAAATGAATGAATGTCTCTTCTGTATTTCTGAATTAATTGTGGTTACTTTAGGTAATGGAGGCCCCACGTGAGGTGACACATCATGCTCATCAAACTGATGAAACTCTAAAAGCTCTAGATAAAAGTACAATCTACAGGATTAATGGCTTTTGTAGCTTCAGTACTGCTCCTTCCTGGCACTTTCAAGTAATGTTAATGTGGAATTCTTTGTTCCGGGCAAGGTTGTTTTGTAGTCCAAGTTTAATTTCACACCTTGGTTGAGGTAGTAAGTATATTCACAGCTTCGCAGCTATTCAGCTGGAGTGATTGTTTTACATTGATACACTCATCCTGTCTATGTAATTAGTTTTTTCAACTTTGCTGATTGTATGCAGGATATCATGTTACGCCTTAAGACTGGTATCACTCTATTTTTGTTGTAAAAAAAAGAATAATCCTGATTTATATATTTCATTCACTGTTAGTTGATTTCAACAATTCCAACCAGCCGTCTGAAATTCCTTAAAGAAGCTGGTCACGGAACACAAAAGGAAGAGATTCCTGAAGAAGAACTAGCAGAAGATGTAGAGGAGATTGATCATGCTGAGAGAGAATTGCGTCGTGGTCAGATCTTGTGGTTTAGGGGCCTAAACAGGATACAAACTCAGGTATGGTCTTGAAAAAGGTAGGATGCAGTGGGTGTTTTGAGGGAAATCTCTCCATTTTTGACTAAGGTGGCCGTTCTAACTGGTGTGACTGAGACTGTCAAAAGGGGGTATGGACGGATGTGTAAACCCTCAGGGTCCTCTGTTTTCTTCAGCTTTAAATGCAACTCTTGCCTGTGTATCTGCTCTGTTTTTTAAAAGTGCCTTTTTTCTTTACTTTTTGTGTGTTATAGATGGGATGGTCCTTTCTCTTGTTCTCTCTCTCTCTTGCTGAGCAAGCTGTCACAATCTCTGATTCCTTGCAGATGGATGTAGTGAATGCTTTCCAGAGTGGAAGTACCATTCAGGGGGCTCTAAGGCGGCAACCCTCCATCGCCAGCCAGCACCATGATGTAACAAATATTTCTACCCCTACACATGTAGTGTTTTCCTCTACTACTGCTTCTACTACTGTGGGGTGTGAGTGTGTGTTCCTAAAGTGCATGAAATTAACATTTCCTAATTCACGTACCTAACGTTTCTCATTTTCTCCTTAGTACTTAAAATCATCGTTCAGGCTTTTATAGAGCTCTTCCACAAAGTGGAGTCCTCGAGACTTTTTTTTCTTAGAGGGCTGAGAACAGGTGGAACAGTTTCAACAAAAGACTTTAATGCGAAAGCTGTGAGCCTGCACACCCTGTGCCTTCATCCATTTGTGTACAGAGGGATTATTAAGATAAAATGGGAAAACTGTTGTAAATTTTCGAGTATATGCCTCTTAGGGTGACTTGCATTGAATAAGTGAATTAACTGCATAATCATGGACCCAGGTCAACAAAAATAGATCTCTTGCACTGCAACACAAACGATACTTAAGTAAGCAAGCTGATTTGAAAGGAAATGGTATGTTGCAGATATGAATATAGTTAGAACACGGAGCACTAAATGCATTTTCTTTGTAGCCTGTAAGGAACTTTAAGAATCTCTGCCTTCATTGGACCTTATTTACTGAATAACAACCTTTTCAACATCAGGATTCAGGTGGCGAAACAAGGCTTCTAAAACGCACACAAGTCAGAAGAAATACGAATTAGCTAATATGGAAAGGAAAAAAGTTTTAAACATTAAATGGTGAAACTTCCATTCGAATCTGAAGGGTTCTTTTTCCTCCCTAGGTTCTTCTGGGAGCAGTTCGTAAGCCGTCAGTGAAAGAGAAGTTTGTCTCACCTCAATTGTACCCTCTTTATATTGTGCTCTAAGTGGCATTTCAGTTTCAGCCTTCCTTTCTGTAGAGGCTAGAGATTTATTTACTCTTGTATGTAGGCCTAAACTCTGGAACCAGAAGATGCATAGTAGTTGTAGTTGAATACCAATAGCCAATATCGTTGTTCAGAGTTTTCCATCTTAATACATGTTTAACTTTCTCCTCTAACTTCCTAGAGACTTCCTAGGTTTTTAAAAATAACTGAGAGGGCCGCTGCTCCCCCTTCCCCTTCCCGCTTAAACTTTCAGATTTACCAGATGGACGAAGACCCTTAATTTCAGGAGCTGTCTTAAGTGAAATGGTCTCTTCAGGTTTTATTTTTTTAATTTATTTTTTATTTTTGGGTTTGGTCAGAATTCGTGTGTGAGCTTGCACAAGTATTTACCTCTGTATTTATTCTCCATTGGTGAGACAGGTATTTCCCTACCTTGCAGTCGTACTGAGAAGCTCAGCTCACAAATTTGCATGCCTCAAGAACACAAAATGAAAAATAGATTTAACACTTAAGGATGCACAGGATTGCATCTCCTAGTTAAAATGCTAATTAGTAACCTGTATCCCTAACTACACTCCAGAGCATTAATTAGACATTCAGAATTCTCTAGAGAGCAATGTCATTCCATGCTGCTATTTGAGCAGAATCTACTGGGCACTGCAGCATCTCATTGCATCAAATGACCAATGCAGATACAGAGCTACCATAGCAAAGAACTAGTTTTTTATCCTCACTATTACAGCCTTCTGCTACACCCTCCAGAAGAATAACTTCTGAGAACTGATATGGATTAATGGGAAGCAGATGTGTTATTGTCTCTTCTTTGGAGCTGTTTGTTGGAAAATAGTTCCTATGACGTAAGGTTGCAACTCTTAAGCAGCCATCTGTTTAGGAGGATTTGGAGTGCCAACTGCATTCCTTGCTATTCTGGTACTAATATGAGGAAGGCCTGATGACAGTATGAATTACACTTAACAAATTGTCTTGTTTGCACCTCACTTACATGATTTATTTATATTTATCCCTCTAGTTTAATTATCTTGAGTGCTTGAAAATAGAGCATTCAAAACACTAGATTTTTCCATTTAAAGTGCTGAAAGTTTGATTTCTGCTTTTGTGGCTGGACTCTGAGGGTCCTGGGCTTGCTGGAGTGTCTAGTCCACTTGTGTAGTATGCATTCTGCATGGGAACCAAGCCTTTATTGTGGCTATGTTTATAGTGTACAATAATTACAGCTGTCCTCTCAAGCCAGAATTGTTTTTCATTGCTGCTGATGTTCTAAATTCTCATCTGTAAGCAATGAAAAAACAGTCCCATGAGACATTCATATTTCATTTTGCCACATAAATGGCACAGTGGGATGCAACATCCCAAATAAAGTCATTGCAAATTTTCAGTCTGCCATTGTCACTGCTAATTTTCTTGGTAAGTGCCAAGACCGTTTAGGCAGCTGGCTGGACTTGTTTAAACCTCATATAACGTGCCAACTCCTTGACAGCGTGCTCAGTTTTTTTCATGCGATGAACAGTAAAGTACTAGCTGCTGTTGTAATCTCTTCTCCAGCACATTGACTCTGTTTCTTGTCCTCCCCTTACCGGTAGTTATGTCCTTCCCCTTGAGTGAGTGCCCCATCCCCGTGTCCCCTTATCCCCTGTGCCCTCTTCGCTTGCCTCCATGGTTAATTGGGCTCAGCATGTACCTGTAGTATGAAAATGGGGACGTTATAGTTTTGGAATAAAATTCTTCGTGCAAGTGGTCTGAGGGAGAAGAGGTGGGGAAACAATGCTATTTCTAGAGGTCAAAGAACACAGTCAGGACATAAGACTTTACCATGTACAGTGGTTCTATTTAACCAATTGGATTTAACACATTGCTTTTGGGGAGCCCTTCTCTGTTTACAGTGAACTTCTCTGGTGTATCTTAGCTGTTTTGAAGTCTCCGCTTTTGATCTGCTTGACCTTCCAGCTTCATTCCTTTACCTGGAAGTCACTTTATTTTTTCTGTCAAGGAACTCTGGAAGCACTAGTCATGATGTATTTCTCAGCTTGAAACAAGTCATCTTGGATGCACTAAAAAAAAGCTTTAAATTTGACTAGCTGTTTGTAACAGCAAGTTCTTGTTTACTACAGAATTGCTCTGCTGCTTACTATTTAACACTATTTCACACTGCTTTGTTGGAGACATGCTCAGGGTAGGGATGTTGAGAATCGAATAGGAAGTCAACAGTATGGGGAAACTATCTCGGGAAAAGTGTTGGACAAATGGGTCAATGACTTCTGCCTCGCCTTACTTGTTTTAGCAGTTCAAGTATGAATCCTGAATTTCTCTAGGTGGTCAGGGAAACATGGGGCATGGGAAAGGGGGGATGTGGGCAGCTGGTTTCATCATTCAAATAATAGTTTGGAAAGCTTAAATTCAAGACAACCTGGACATGCACAATTTGCAAAACAAAGCTGTATTTTTTTTTCTATCTAATTTAATTATGAAAGGTTTATTTATGAATTCTGTTAGCTTAGCTTTCTTATTAAAAAAATATTTAACAACAAAAAGACACAGAACAGTCCTCAGCCTGGGAATTTTGTCCATGAATTCAATGTGAATTGAAGACTTGCGCAAAGGCTGATCATCCTGCTTTGCTCATACTTGGTGCTACTTAAGTAGTCTCTTCGAAGTTACAACCTGTCCTGGCTACTAAACTGCACAATACAGTATTCAATTTCCTAGTTCTGGTCTTAAGTTTCCAAAGCACGCTCACTAAGGAGCTTTCTCTAGCGTGGTAAATGGCTATATACTCGAATATTTACAGCTGTTACAGCGGTATCCTTTTTTGCATGACTTTGTAAACGTTCGTTCATTGTGACATTGGCTTACACTTGCTTGGCTTTTTCATAGTCAGTTGACATCCTAATTCCTAGCATGAGAATTAGTGACCCTTTTATCCCCTAACTTATTTTCAGCCTCTCCCCTCCTTCCCTCCCTCCAATCTCACCCAAATATTCAATAAAAAACTCTCATTGAGATATATTTAATTTGTGAATAAGTAAATATTTGTCGGCCTTGCTTCTGAAAAATGCTTAGCCCATGTTAAATAATTAAACAATTCTAGTGCCATGTCTGAATTTTTAGGGCCCTTCAGCTTTTTGCAGTACTTTCACAATTTTTATTCCTACTGTGTACTGGCAGTGCTCTACTGAAATGCTCTTCATTTTTTACAGTTTATTGCAAGTTCCACTGCATCATACAAATTTGATTCACTCATGTCTAGCTGTTTGTGGATTCAAACTCATAAGAACCATGCCATTATCAGTAAATCTGCAGCATTTTAACAACATGTTTTCTTTGTTTGCAGATCCGAGTGGTGAATGCATTTCGTAGCTCCTTGTACGAGGGGCTAGAGAAACCTGAGACACGAAGTTCAATTCACAATTTTATGACGCATCCTGAGTTTAGAATAGAAGACTCCGAGCCTCATATTCCCCTTATTGATGATACTGATGCTGAAGATGATGCTCCAACAAAACGCAACTCTAGTCCCCCTCCCTCTCCCAATAGAAATAACAATGCGGTTGACAGTGGAATTCACCTTACAACAGACAAGAACAAGTCTGCTACCTCTTCATCCCCAGGGAGCCCACTACATAGTTTGGAAACATCACTCTGATTGTAAGCTGAATGTTAACACACTAGCTGCATTGTAAAGAAATTGAAACTGGGTCTCTTCACACATTATGATGGACAAGATGATATTCTTGTCTTGGACTTCAACAGAAGAAACACTTGTACGAATGTAGATTTATTTTTTTAAAAAAAGCTTTCTGCCAGACTGGAGGGTGCTTTTCTGGGGGTGGGAGTAATAATGAACTCTGACAGATAAACAGTAACTCAGCATAAGTGACCTGTGGATCATCTGTTGTACTAAGAATGGTCCTGAACAGTGTGTTAGCAGAGCTTTAGTTTATCATGATCCTTTTCTGAGGGGAAAGCTGGGACGGGCAAGGAGGCCCTGGATCATTGAATTGATACTTTAATTTCTGCTGTTGGCTGTTAATAATTTGGATTATTTATGTTTATAAATGATACAGATCTGTTTACAAGGTTTGTAGATACTTTTTTGTTCCTGTTCATAGATGGGAAGCTTCCTTATAAATGATGCAGAGAAGAAAAAAAAACAAAACAAAAAAACCAAAAAAACTAGTCCTTCAAATACTGCTGTATTTTCAGGAAAAGGGTGTTTCTATTGAAACTGTACTAAATTTTGCCTGCAATTTACCTTGTTAAATATTGTAGATAAATTGCTACTACTAATAGCCAAATAGATAACACTAATGCTTTGTAAAAACATGAGCAGTGGTGTTCTAATGAAGTTATGGCCTCTGTCCTAATTAGTTTCTTAAATACATTTACTACTTAATGGTTTTGAAACAACTGTTTAATTTTTAAAAATTTTGAGAAACTTAATGAATAACTTTTGTTCAGAACTTAGTAGGATTGTTTAATGCAGGACATCAATACGTGATGGAACTTGCTTGAAATATTTCTGTTATCTCGGGCAAAATGGATTAAATCAAAATACATCAGAATCTTAGTCCTTTGTTTTTGTCTAATCATGTTAGTTTAGTGCTGTCTTGGTGAACTGTGAGTGGAACTGTGATTTTTTTCTAATCTATAGAATCCTTCATGCAGCATGAGGGCTGTTGGCATTTTGAAAGGTTGTTAGTGGGTAGCATACATGTTCTCCTTTTTGTTTTTGAAACTTGTTTGTAAACATGAATAAATCTGCCCTTTTGTTAAAATAAAATTGCAGCAATGGTTTCTTACAGATTTTTTTTTTCTCAGCTCCTTCACTGGAAATACAGAAAGTACTCTTTTGTGTTACTGGTTACGTTTAAACTGCAATTTCAAGATGGTAACAGCCCCATTCCAAATAGCTCTTTGGGTAAATGGTGGCTGCCTCCACCATTACAGAATGAATGTAAGTTAAGGTACTCAAAAGTCTTCACTGAGCCAAAAGGATACTCCTGGGGAATTAATAGGTCTGCCTGAAATTCTGAGACTTACTGTGAGTACTGTGTAATAAATGTCTCCCTGATTGCTTAAGTGAGAGAGACGGAGAACTGACATAAAGCACAGGTGCAATGCACCAGAACTGACCTACTAGAGATTGACTGAAGAAGTTACGGTCTGCCTCTGCTGTATTGCTCAAACAGCGAAGGACGATGAAACAGTACTTGGTCTGCTACTTCCTCATGGTTTCTAGGTCCAATGCTACTTAAAAGAGCAAGAGAAGACATGAGTTGTAAGATTTTCTTTTTCCAGCTCTGCACTCTTTAAAATAGCAAGTGAATCTTTTTGACAAATAATCCAGAATTATGGACATTTTTTAAAGTGGTCCCTTCAAAGGACTGCAAGGATTAAGTTGGTAATGAGGAAGGAGATGATACTAGAGCAAACTGCAGAAATGAGCAGGCTGGGAAGCTCAAGCACATCTTTCCCTTGTGGTGGGATACATGCATGCTTGGAGTTGTCCTTTAGTGGATGTTGTTCAACCTGTAGCACTGTATCCCACTGTCAACCACTCCAGAATTCCATCTTTTCTATTGTACTTCAGTAAATACACCGAATTCTAGGCAAGGGGGTCGAGGGTGGGGGGTTGCACTTGACACTTTGTATAGTAATTTCTCCCACATGTTTCTAGCACTTTTCTTACATCATAGTTCTTATCTAGAGCGCTTGGTAGGGGGGTCAATTTTTATGTAAGCTATTTTCTCTTTACTACAAAAGTCAGATGAGCATTGGCTTAAAATAAGGGGAGTTTTCTTTACCTGTGAAGTACACTGCCATGTGAAAAAGTATCTTCATTTAACTTCATTAATGAGTAATGATTTGACTTCATTTCAAAAGAGACTTTAATTTTCCCCTCTTCTCTAGGTGTGATCATGACTGCATGTTATATTTTTTGGAATAAAATCTACACTTAAGCCTTTTGTGGGGGGTGGGAGGGTGAATGTAGGCTTTGTACATCGGTGGTCCCTCTCGATTCTGTTAACATCAGTGCACTGTTCTTACAGGAAACTTCCTTACAGAAATAAGGAAAAGTTGTTTAAGAGGGGGGTATGCTTTCTTTGTGATCTCAAGAAATCATAACGTTGCCTAGATAATGAAATGGTTTTCACTAAGCTCATGAGGCCTTCATTGCCTTTCTGGTTGTAAGGTTTACTTGTCTTTCTTCTTGTAACTGAAATAAATAAAAGTGCTGTTCATCTCAGTCTGTATGGGGACTGAAATTCTTGTATGTCAGTACAGTACTGATTTAAACCTGAAATGCATGCCAGTTCTATAAAATAGCTCTTGCTACAATATTACTCTCATTCGCTTTCAAGAGGTCATGGTACATAGTGTACGTGGTGGAGCAATAGTGACTTCGAACAGAAACTCACTTCTAGATTGACTACTATTTGGACTGGCTTAAAATGTGGTTTCCTGGGTGGGATGTCTACTGTAGTCATGTATATATTAGGGCACCTCATCTTGGCTCTGAAGGAGGGGTGAAAATGGTAATACAAGAGGACTCATTTTTTTCTGTATTGGCCTTAACAGGAAGAGGACAATGCTGCATCGTGGAGTAGTCTGGAGAGAATAATGGAAACAAATGCCTTAATGCTAAATCAGTGGGTAAATGCATGGGTCTGTAGCAAGTACAAGCTGCCAAAAAATATGAAATAACATACTTGGAGGCTTTCTTAGAATAACAGCAATTTTTCCAATGTGTTTTGAAGTAAGATAGCAAATGTAATATTCATAGAAGGATAACATGTGTGTAGCTGAGTATCGGAAAGTGATTCCAAAGGTCTGATAAGCTCAATTTCTACTGTTAGTAGTTCTAGCCTCTGCAGAGCTCTAAAATAATCCAGATCATAGTAAGCATTACATAAATTAAAGTAGACTATCTTACTGTCTGTACTACTTTTCTGATGCAAATACTTGGTTTTAAAGCACTCCTGTTTTTTTCCACCTGCACAGTCTCCCCCAGCAGTGCATCACTTCTGATCTTACAGATTTCAAGCCCTCACTGAAGTACCTTAACTTTGTTGGATGAGCCTGGCCAGCACGGAGGGTCCAGCTCCAACTTATCTCCAGGGTGATTAGGCCTGCTTATTCAGGGCCATATCATGAGAAATTCTGGGCCAGAATAAAGAGCCTTAGAGCTGTTTCTGCCATCTTCTCCCCTGAACTGTATGCAGAAATACCTAACCACCTTCCTCAAGAGTTTGCAGCATCCATCAAGGAGGTATGACTTAGTGTCTGAAACAGAAGCCTTCTACAGGTACTACTTGTCCTTTATGCTCCAAGATGAGGGTTTGCTTAGAAAATGATGGGATGGGCTTAGACAACTGAAAAAAGACAGCATGTAGAAGGTAGTCACTGGATAGTGACTCTTTACTTCTGTTATGTGCACCAAACGTGGTTTTCTACAAAATCTATACAATTATTAGTTTGAAAAGGGTTCCTTGACTTGCCCCAAATGGAAGACAGTGGGACTTAAAGCTTAAAAAAATAACTAACAGGAGTATTTCTGGGAATTCTGGAATAGCTTTTGGTGGAAGTGTTCATTCTGGAGTACTGGAACACCATCTCACATTCTGGTGTAATGACAAGTCTCAATCCAAACCCGAAGCAGCAGTTGCTCACTGAAATGGAAGTATGCATTCTGGATCCCTTCAAGCCTTTGCAAAGGTAGCAGCATCTAACTATTCTGAACATCTTCATCTGCTTTCCTAGGCTGCCTCTCTTGCAGGGCATGAAGCTGAAGTATGCTGCAAGACTGTAAGTATGATCATACAGTAAACTTTTCTATGGCTTCCTCCTTGGCAAAGGCACGGTCTTGGAGTCACTCTATGGCAACTGCTCAGGCACAGAGCGAATACTGGCCTTTCCTGTTTTAAAGCTTTCAGTCTCCTGTAGAGAATCAGGGTGTACAGTTCAAATGCTTTGTGTGAAAAGCCACCCAAAGCTTTTAAGATACAATGAAAAACACACAGCCACTCTACAAATAAACCCTGGAAGATACGTTTGTTATCTTTGACAATTCCAGTTTTACAAATATAGGATTTAACTTGACATTCTCAGTTTTCCACAAGTTGTTTGCTCTGAGTGCTGCTAGGAACAAAGCCTCTTCAGTTATGACCTAAGGTAGTTGCAAGGTCTCCTGAATGTAAGCCTGTATTTGGCAGATGTTTAAGGGAAAGTACATCGCTTATTTTGAATGCTCTGCTGGCAGCTAGTGCATAGTGTTTTGTGCTAAGTATTTTAGGACCAAATCTGCAAAATGAACAATTTACAAAATTCAGATCCTTGTCACAGGACCTGTCAAAGGATACATGAGTCGGGCACAGGATGCATGAAATAGGAAATTCTCTGAACCAATACTTTGGTAGAACCCGGGATTTGGTTTTGGTCAACACTGCTTTAGAGATGGGAAGATATGTCTTTAATCACTTGCCGTCTATTGGTCATTAATATTCTGATCAGTGCAACAGTTTAATTCATTGAGAACCATCATCCAAAAAACACTTAAATAAACAAGCGTTTTTAAATGAAAAGAAAATTCTGGAAAAGGTATCTTTGGTCATATTTTAATTTCCCCAAAAGATGAGTCATCCTTAGCTTCTTTCCTTTTGCCAAATCAACTAGGCTCTGTTCTAAGAAATCTAGCTGTATATAGACATGATTTACAACTTGGTATTCCCTTCCTGTCTTCCCCCTTCCAGTCTGCCAAGGAGGATTGTAGGGAATCAGTGAAGGACAGATGGGATAAGATGTGGAGTTGTGGATTTGTCTCCTTTATCATATTTCTGCCTTGCCTTTTGATCTTCTCTTCTGCTTTCTTCTTCAAGATCTCACCCACTATCAGTAAATTTTGGGAGTGCTTTTTATATGGTAGCATCTTTCAGTGCTGTAGCCCAGAGCAACTCATAGGAGAGCTCTTCCAACAAGATGTATGGAAAGAACTATCTTTGGGAAAAGGAAGAATTAAAGAGAGAGGGACGGCTTTTTCCCCAATTAGAAAAACAACAGTATGAGTTTCATTACAAAATTTTTAAGCCCAAAAGAATCTGAAGCTCGAATATCACTAGAATGGCTTAGCTGGTTACTTAGCATATAAAGATTCTAGAAAGCCCTTCATGTCTTAGCAGAACATAGCTAAATTGATGCCATTATAAGAAATCGGTTTCTGATTTTCCCAGCCAGTCACAATGACAGCACGTGAAACACTGCCTGAACACAAGGAAACACACAGAGAGTTTATGGAGTCTTCATCCTTGGAGACACTTGGAACTCAGCTAGACACAGCCCTGAGCAACCTGCTGTAGCCAATGCTGCTTTTATCAAGGGTTTGGAGTAGATAACCTGTGGAGGCCCCTGTCAACCTCAGTAATTCTCTGATCCTGAAATTCTTGAGCAGGAGGTGTAATTCTATAGGGTTTCTCCATTATCCTCTCGGATATTATTTCTATACATAGATGGAATTCAACAAACAAATCGGTCACTGGAATGATCAAACCTGAGGCAAAGCAAGAAAGCAACTGACTATTTTCTTTCTCTTATCTTAAACTGACCTGACCAAAAGGCTTGCTGATATTTGTCTGCTGTAATGCTTACTGTGATAGCAGAGCTTGGATCACTTCTGCTCTGGTAAACCTTTTTGAACAATGACTGGCTATCTGTAGCTCATAGAAAAGCCCACAGATTTTAAGATGATCTCCAAAAGCTGCAGACCTGTGGAAACCAGCTGCTCCTCAAGAAGAGGATTTCTCATTCTGTTATTTGGCTCTTTCACGTGTATAAAGAAAAAAATTGTAGCTATTTCTAAGAAAAATGAAACTCTGGCTTATTTGAAGATTTGTGTGGTTTCATTGCCCTGCTCTCTACTTAGGACTCTCTTCAAAGAACCAGTTTTTTTATGGTTTCAAGTGTTTAAGATCAGCTCCTAAAAAAAAGAAAGTTCTCTTGCAGGCATATAAAGTTAATGAAATCTATATTATTCTAAAGGATCAAGAACAAAGAGCACTGAAACGTATGCTTTTAGTCATGGAAGACTATAATTTACATGGGATTGAGAAGCTGACTTTTCTTCTTACTTTAGTTCACGGACTGGTGGTGTTACAGGCTTCTATTTAATTGAGCAAAGTATTGGTGAAATTAAATGAAATGCCATATCAGTTCTGATGTTGCATACAAACGCTTCCTTCTTCTGCCTTGAGTTGCAGAAATACTTTGCTATACTTAAAAGAACTTAGTGTTATATCAGAGTTGGATTCTCTTTTTATTGGTTCTCACATAATTGCCTATAAAACTTTAAATGCTAATGTAGGAAGATTGACATTACAAAACTGCCATTTTGATCTTAAAAATACTGCAACAGGAAAAAGTTTCAAAGAGTCCACATATAGGCTGCATAGTAAAACTACCTGGCTGGCTGATTAAATGTTATAGGAATGAGATGATTCAAACCAAAATGTGACATTCTAACTATTGAAAAAATAGCTGAGTTTCTGCAAAACAGAAACAGGAGTTTTTTTTGTTAGAAATAACATGTTACTTTTGAAACTAAAACACATTTGAGACAAGTATGTTTAGAGGATGTGGGGGAGTGCCTACAACACTAAGTTCCAATATGCTGTGTAATGGCTCTGTACCTTAAAGGTGCAGAAATCTTCCAAATTTTCATCTGTAGAGTCAACATATTGAAGCATGGTTCATTCCCGAAGTATTAATGATTCAATAAAAGATAACTCTACAGCAGGAGGTTAAAAGTACTCTGAACTGCTGTTTTTAAAGAGCTTGGGCTAGCAGGGGTGCTCAGCCAATTCTGTAGGTATGTCAGTACTTGAATACAATTATTTTAGCTTTAAATCTCACGGACTTCAATCTTTTCCAAAAAGGCCATAAACAGTCCAAGTCTGAATATCAACTAAATGATCAAGTGTCAGCTTGATACCAATCAACACAATCAGCATTTTATATGTCTGAATGAAGAAGTGCTGCAGGTTTTTTGATCATTGGATGAGGAGCGTGAGCTGATAAAATACCACTTGAGAACACTATTTCACATTGGTTTTCTTCATTACTGTCCCCAAAGGCAATCAGCACAACCAATAAACCCCTCAGTGTTTGTTTTCCAAAGTCATGTTTCATCTCTGACAATCATTGTCAGAAACTTAAATGTTGGGACACACTCATGTGTGCTATCATAAACCCAATTTGAAACATTGCACTTGGAATCAATCCAAGTCCAACAGTTAAGCCATAGGTAGCTATTTCCAAACTGACTACATGTGGGATATTGCCAAATACAACAGAAGTGCTCCCGTGGCTTTCTTGCCTTGTTTTAGTCTTGTAAGGCTTGATGATTATGCTGTAACTCAGAAATCAGGCATTAGAGGAAACTTCATGGAAAAATTTATTTAAGTACTAAGCATCCTAATAAAAATATACAGCTCAAGAGGTTTGCTTTTGCGTTATGAAATGAACGGGCTTAGCCATTTCAAAGAATGAAATTTGCTATTTTTCTGTTCATACCTGTTGCTGCTGATACTCTGCCATCTCCAAGCTTTTGAACAAGCTTTAACACCTGTCAAGGAGGATCTCCTGGTGTTGGGGACCTCTTGCTATCCCCGCAGAGAGCATAGTCAAGTTCAATTTATAAGCAGCTATACAGTCAGCCTCGTCAGCTTTCAAGCAAAACTGTAGCTTTTCTAAGCAAACTGCTCTGCCTCATTGCAGGGATGTGATTGGGCTGCAGCTGAGCCTTTTACACAGTGGGGTTTGCAGTACGTGATGCTGGCGCAGGCTACCACTCCTCTCTTCCTGCAGTGCTCCCTCCGCTGTGCCATTTCAACAGCTTCTGTGACAGGGTGGTCAGCCACACTGGAACCGCTTCTGGGTAGGTTGCTGCTGCAGGCTGGTGTTGTGGGCTGTTCTCTGCACAGCAAAAGCTCCAGCACAGAAGGGCTCCTCCCTCTGTGACTCCTGCTGCCCCAGTCCAGAGCTGGAGGAATGAACCACCATGGTACTGTAGATGAAGCAAGTAGGAGTTGAAAGGTGAGAGTGGAAGGAAATGTATGAGCAACAAGAAGGTTGCTGAAAACTTTTGGAGAAGAAAAGCAGGGTAACAGGATAGGAGTAAGAGGAGCAAAAGGCATGAATATACAAGTTGAAAAGCTTGTGTTTCAAAGCAGATTTATCCAGTTTGAGGCACTAACATCAAGAGCACTACAAACTATGCTCTCTATCAGTTCATACTTATGCTATACACTTATTTCAGTCACCTTTACTTCTTGTTTTGGCTGGGAGAAGAACCTACTATGATCTGTGCTGGGAATCTGAATACCAAAATTCAACAACCACTATGGATCATTCTAGGATTTCACTTAAGGGATGAAAGGTTTGAGGGAGCATAACAGAACGAGAACACCAACTCTTCTTGGTAAACTGATGTAAGAAACTTAACCTAATGATTTTTATTTAAAATACCAAAATTAAACACAGATAACATAATTAAGTGGTGTGTCACAGTAAAATGTGCCTATCTGCAAGTGTTCATATATTTTTGGTGAAGACATAAAGTTTCACGATCATATTGAATACTAAGGCAGGAAAACATCCTTGTAGCAGGAGTGATCTTGAAGGCAGCTCTTGTAGCAAGCATCTAGGACCCTTTTCTGGCAACAGCTGGGAAGTTCAAATAACAGTGTCTGTTTTATGGATGCAAGAACAAGCTGCTTACACTAACAACAGGCTATGTTCCTCAAAACAAAAACCTAAAGTTGAATTCTCTTAAACTAGAGTAAAAGTAGCTAGCCAACAATTTCTAAGTAAGAATTAGGGAATAAAAATGTATGGAGTGCACAGAGTAAGTCAGTGCTATTATCTCCAACAGGCTTCCTTCTGATCATTTTAGTACTGTGTCTCCATCAGAAAGATTGTGTGGTGTGAAAACACTTGTTAGGTTGCAGCCTTACAGCATATTGATGGAAAACTCCCTGGGTCAGTTCTGAACAGGCAGAAGCCACCAGACCATGCTCCCTGGGCAATTCCTGCTACTGCACCTGCGAAAGCTGTGGCACCCAGGTCACCTTGTGACTTTGAAAGGGAATTGCAGGGATTTGCTGCATATCTCATCTGCTATGTGGCCCTGTTGACTCTCCCTGCAGCTGGGACCAGTCTCCATGGTACCTGTATTGCTAATTGCCACTGTAAAACACCCTGGGGAATTGCAACTAGATTGTGATGGAGATTATGCACATAGTGTGTCTGTATGCTGCAGCCTTCCAACTAGTAATGTGCAAGATGACAAAATCAGGTAACGTTCTGTGATACAACAGAATGCTACTGGGAGCCAGAGGGGTTTCTTCGTAAACTTGTTCTAATGAGAAAATTTGTGGCACTCTCCCTGACTCCGTTTTGTGATACTAAGCAGACGCCCCCTTCTGCTTCACTCCACTCGTGGTACATGGCTTGTTCAGCCATTCAGAAGTTGTCCTTCTCTGAAACAAAACCTGTCATTATGCTCAGATCAGCATAAAATTTCACAATATTAGAGCCCCTGCAAGAAGGGGTTGACACAAGCTGACGCACATCCAGCTATGTATGTATGCAGCCTTCCTGCAAGAGAGGAAAGGGAGTTTTAAAAAAGAATGTGTGGAACGGGGAAGGTATTTGCAGTTTAGACTTTCTACCCCCAAAATGACCCACTATATGTGCATAGGTGGAATAGGGCCTGTTGATTAGATTTTTACCATTTTATAAGCATGATTCGACAAGATGTAATAACACCACTCATTTTGGAATCAGACAAATGTCTCATCTATGGTGGCAGCTTTTGTACTTGATACAGGCACACAAGCAGAACAATGTATTTAATAATAAAACAAAAGAGTCTGAAACTACTACCACTCCATTTTTCTCTGAGCATCAGCCACACAAGTAATATTTAAGAGAAAATCTATATGGTAGCAGCAGGAAGCATCTGTGGTAGTCTGTCATGCTGTGGGTTTGCCAACTGTCATGCTGGAATATTCTTCCTGCCCAAGCAGCCAGCACTGCAACAGAAAAAAAAAGAAGCAAAAAAAATGAGTACAGATGCAGGCTTTCCTGGTCCAGACACAAGTCTGGTAAAGCAGTGATGAACGCAGATGTAATTTGTAATATCATCTCTCTCTCATGTCTTCTCTGCAACTATCGTGAACTGAAGCACCTGCCACTGCTGCCTACAACACCTTGCCTGACTCCTGTCCCGCCGGATGGGTAGCTAACTTAAGAGAATCAAGTTCTCCTAGCTCTTGTAAACATACTAACAAAAATCTAGCTAAATAAACTGGCGGCTCAGTCCTTAAATGGATGCCACAAAGCAGCAGCAGAGGAGAGAGCAGTGACACTTCTAAATCGGCGCCACGTCATTGCTGGACCAGTCATGAGACTACGGAGTCAAAGATCCTTTTAGAGGAGGCATGGCTGGTGTGGAGCTGGGAGACTTGCATTATGACATTGTCAAACAAACACATAGAGCACAGCCCTGTGGTACACACCCGGAGTCTCTGGTCGGTCAGACCTTGCCCTTCAGAAAGCATTTAGCAGAAAAAATAAACATCACGGATCGTATGTGATATGTGCACCAGGCTGTGCAGCTGGAAACCATTCTTGCTCTGCTGACTGTGCTCTTTTGTTTTGTTCTCCAGCTTTCTGGATACCATGTTTCCCCTCCTTTGCCACTATAAAAAGACCTGTTAAACTGGAAAGCACAGTGAAGGACCCAGAAGATACCTGGCCCACTGACTTCCTGTTGTAATTTTTAACAGTTACATACTGCCTTCCTCCTCTTGTAGCTGCAGTTGTTCAAGAACAATTAGGTTCCGTATCTTACAATAACTGGCATACGGTTTTTCCTCACTTGTCTTTGTAATTACAATTGTTATAATTTGTCTTACTTTGTACCTGACCGTTGTAGACATTGGTTTCAAGCACTTGCTTTGGCTTTACTGCTATTGGAAGACTGCTGTTGAAAACGTGCACTCTAAAGAAACTAATTTTATGGACAATTATAGAAAAATCAGAAACAGGATTAGTGTCTAACTCACAATTCTCATTTCGGGGCTCCAAGAAATTACTAGTGTGCTTCCAAGGAATACTTACCCCTGAAAATTATCTGTAAATAAAATTCAGATCTATGGAGTTGGTTTTTTTTCTAAAGTCTACTTGCTAAAATTACCTATAAATGTGCATAACATAGCTCCACTTGGCCAATTACATTTTCTTCCTGAAAATTTAAGTGAGCTCTGATATCAAGAGCGCATTTTTCTAGTTAGATTTCTTATTTTAGATTCCTTGTTCCTATTTATTCTATCCCCCAGATCATTCTCCTTTAGGTGAAATGTCACCTTGTAGTACATACCTAAACAGATACTTTACCAAACTAGGCATCTCCATACAATTCCCCCGTTTTCATTGACTCACCCTTGCAGTTAACATCCACATTATAGCAGATGAATGATCCTGTTAGAAGATGTACTAAATGAAGATGCTCTCAATCATTCTATATAGCATCTGCTGAAGGATTAATAAATTTGTACTAACCTTTACTGCGGTGTACTAAATTCTTCCAAACTTGTTCTAGCTCTCATGAACCCAGTAAGACACACAACTAGTTCTTGATTTTTAAGCACACATTACCAAACAATTTGCTAAAGTAATTTGATTCCAATATATTGAATTTTGCAACACGACAGAATTTCAGGTATTGTATGGCAAAGACACACCATACTACATATCTATTTAGAAAAAAACTGCTTTACTTATTTTTAGAAAAGCTGGATGCAAGCGCATTGAAATAAAAGTATATTTACCAACATACCCATGTTACTGGCAACACAGGACCCTTACTGATATTGATCATCCATTAAAACATTAAGGAAAAAAAAAGGAAAATATTATTTAAATTTGGAATTGCCTGTGGGTATTCATCCACATAGTGATGCTACTGATATAAAACACCATAATAGGATTATCCCAGAAAATTTCATAGCAAAACCCGTTCAATTATCTGAAAACAATCAGTGACTGCAAACTTTCTGAGATTCAAATTATGCACATACATTATAGAGTGCAAGACTTATAGTCTGACATTTAAGGTAACACTAAGACAGACTTACATGCTGCTCAGCACATGCTGCATATTACTCTGCCAGTGTTTTTATTGTGCTGTTTGGGAACTAAGGAAGGAACATTAAGGGATTTAATCCCCACAGTCATAAAGATATGTATCTTTTACACAAAAGCATCTAATTAAAAGGAACAAACAAAAAAGACCTTTGGATAACATACCCACTTCTGTACAAATTCTAATGACTTTAAGTTCTTTGGCAGAGTAATTGTCACTCTCTGCTTCTAATCCAGATGGTTATTTGTTTTAGAGTGCCGGTTTTGATTTATGCAGTTTTCTTTCACATGTTATTTCCCTTCAGGCATCAGTAATAAGTTCTCTTATCTATCCTTCAGTACAAATACAATCCATACACTGAACAAGGAAAAATCTCAAACATCTATCAGCTTCAACAGCCTACACCTCATTTATGTGGCCCTCCTCTGGACCTGCTCCAACAGGTCCACATCCTTCTTATGTTGGGTGTCCTAGACCTGGACACAGCACTCCAGGAGGGGTCTCCCGAGAGCAGAGCAGAGTGGGAGAGTCACCCTGCTTGATCCAGTGGTCACGTTACTTTTGATGCAGCCCAGGATACATTGGGCTTTCTGGGCTGGGAGTGCACATTGCTGGGTGATGTCCAGCTTTTCATCCATAGGTATTCCCAGTACCTTCTCCACTGCTTTCAAACCATTCATCCCTCAGTCTATATGGATACTGGGCATTGCCTCAAGCCAGGTGCAGGACCTTGTACTTGGCATTATTAAAATTCATTATGTTTGTACAGGTCGACTCCTCAAGCCTGTCAAGGTCCTCTGTATGGCATCTCTTCCCCTGTGTCAATTGAATCATTCAGCTTGGTGTCACCCATAAACTTCCTGAAGGTGCACTCAATCCCACTACCTATGTCATTAATAAACATATTAAATACTATAGGCCTCAAAACAGACCCTTGGGGGGGATACCACTCAGCACTGGTAGCTCTTTGGTTGCAGGTATACAATTCCTCGCCATCTAGTAGTCCATCCATCAAATCCACATCAATTTAGAGGCAAAAGTATTGGGAGGAACAGTATTAAAGGTTTTACGGAAGTGACATCACTTACCTTTCCTTTGTCCCCTGATGCAGTCACTCCATCACAGGTGGGCACTAGATTAGTCAGGCATGATTTGCCCTTGGTGTAGCCGTGTTAGCTGTCTCTAATCACCTTCATACATTCACCTCTCAGATGCTCTGACATAACTTCCAGGGGGACCTGCTCCATGATCTTGTCGGGCACAAAGGTGAGGCTGACTGGTCAGCAGTTCCCAGGGTCTGGGTGTGATAATCCCTTTCCTCCAGTGCCTGAGATAGTTATAGGTAGTCAGTGTCACTCCGGTCACTGAATGGTAGTCACAGCCTGATTATCATGACTTTTCAAATATGATGGAGATATTGCTCAGCAACTACACCTGCCAATTCCCTCAGAACCCCAGGATTTTTCTTATACTGAAAGTAGTATCATATGTATTCCAAATCACCCTTGTATTTCAAATAGTTATGTACCTACTTGATATTCTTTCCTTCTCCATTTTCTTGCTGCTGTAGGCAAACAGACTTTAATGGGATTTTGATAAGAAAATTTCAACAGAAGCAAAAAAACAACACTACTCTGCAAGTTATTTTATCGGTTTAATATTTATTTTATTTTCATAACCATTTTGATGGAGGAGAAAAATTTGTAGGATCAGAGGTTGGAAAGATGCCGGGGGCATAAGGTATAATGGTTCTACAACAGCAAGACAGCCTGCAATTAAATCTTTGTGCCCTTGGACTACATTCTCTTCCTGCATGTAGGTGGATGAATACCCAACACCACGCTGGCAAAGCAGATCTCACACTCCCCTCTACTGACAGAGTACGACCTCCTGCCAACAGCCCAAGGGCCAGAGGCCTCTCGGCAGCCTGGACAGCTCTGCTGCTAACACAGCTGCTCCCAATAAGATCCCACATAATCACAGTTGGGGCTCTTAGCTTTATTTTAAAGTAGGATTAACACTAAGTTAAATATCTCATTTTAGACATGAAACAATTTTTGGTGGGCTAGTATATTACTAATATATTTGCTCCTTGTGCTCATATATTGTTTTACATCAATTATTATGAAATCATATGTGATCAGTGTAACTAATGTGTGCATTGCAGCATACATGCACTGAGTTTATCAAGTTTGTCCATGTGTCCTTGAATTCTACACATCCTTTCACTAATTCTTTTCCTTCAATGACCATGCAGTCAGCACAAGCCTGGAATTACCATCTCAAAGTGTTCTTCTTTAGACACAATTTTTGTTTGGACATATATTACGTTAACACAGTGTCTGAGAAAAAAAAACCTCCATAGCTGCTGAAACAGCAGCCTGCTGACACATGATGCTTGGAACATATTTTCTGAGGCACCATTTATCATTGCCATCACAGTGCACAACAACTTATTACAGTAAATTGCTCTTGCATAGCACAACCTTACAAAGACAATGCCAACTCACAATTGTATTATTAGGAGTTACAATAATCTTAAAATAATTTTAAAAATAAAATCTATACATACTAATGAGGGAACATAACCATCATAAAAACTATTACCTGCCAGCTTTATAACTACAGTCACTATAGCTAATTACATGTCTGCAGTAAAGGAATACTTTGCTTCCTATGAGCATTTGGGAGTCCTCGAAGCACTCTCCGATGAGGAGAAACAGCAAGGAACAGACTAACTTTGTAAGCCCGGCAATCTGAGAAACACTCGTCTATCAATTTGTAGAAAGAGAGATGCCACCCTCCTTCTCTCCAAAATCACAGCCCTTCCTTTGCTTTATGCCTATCACCTGGAAATTTATAATCCAGGAATTTTGTGGGCAGCTAGAGATTCCAGTTTATTGCTAGCATCCCAAAATTAGTAAAATATACTGAGCCGCTGGAAGCAAAGCAGCTCTAAAGAAGGCAAAAGGAAAAGGATTCAGTCGGACTGGAATTGTCATTCAGCTCAGTTTCTAAAAAAAATAATATGTTTCTGACCACTGGGTTTTAAGGAGCTTCCAGAACAGATCCAAACCCGAAAACACAAGGTACAAGAAATACCGCAGCACACAATGAAAGCAGCACAGAGGGTACTTTCTCTTATTCAGGAGATGAGAAGACAAAGAATAAATTAAGATCACACAAAGTTTGGTACTAACCCAGAGGGATAGAATCTAAATGTAGTATCCCTGAGGAAAGAAATCATTCACAGCTGATAAAACCTGGGAGAAAGAGGATAGTCAGAAAAAAGGTTGAGAAAGGCTGGAAGACTTTAATAGTAGTGAAGAGGTCAGTTGAAGTTTAACTAGTTAACTTACTGTTCCTGCAGTGGGGTAGAGTGCAGAACATTTAAGTCTTATCATTACCAACTTTCTTTAATACTACATTTTACTTTGTGATCTAAATCATGGGGATTAAAATTAAAGGATGGGAGGGTGACCTGTGTAGAAGGGGAAAAAAAAAACCAAAACCAAAAAAAACCAAAACAAAACTCCACCAACAAGCCAAACCAAAACCAAATAATGGCAAAAACCTGTAGCTTTTGCTAGGTCCAAGTTAAAGTCAATGTGTCTTGTCCCACAAAGGGTTTCATATTGTGAAGTCAAAATGGCAAATTATCAGCCTACGTAACCTCAATGCAAGGAGCGCTAGTAGATTTTCATGGAAACTGCCTTATATACTTGTGATAATCCTGCTTTTTTCATGGCTTGCAAAATTATTATTTCAAATATGCATTTCATGGTTAAACACAATTTATTTGGAACTGTTCTGTAAGTGACAATGGTTAAACACAATTTATTTGGAACTGTTCTGTAAGTGACAATTCTTATACGTTGGCCTAATTACTGACCTGATTCTGTAGATGTAAAAGTTTAATGTCTGAACAACCAGTAAAAGGCAGACTGGATTTAAAAAAGAAAAAAGGGTAATTGCAGTATGAGTTACTTCTTCAGGAACACTCGCATATCGAGTGACAGCTTTGCCAACATAGCCCTTCTTTTTTGCTAATTGCTGCCAACCGTGGTTTTACTAGCATAGCTACGGGAGCAGTGGGGCTGGTTCCCTCACCTAGCTTTCCATGAAGCTGCATAAACATTCACAGCACTACTAACACTAACGTTGCAGCGTTGGGGTTTTCTTAATTTTTGTTTAAGGTAGGTGTATTTTTTTAGAGCATTCAAGGTCTGTTAAAAGACCACTCTATATAATACAAACATGTGCGCTAACTTAGAAATCTAGAAAGTCTTACCAAAATACGAAACAACTGAAGAAAAACAAAGACAAGAGGCCAAACTACCTAAAGTGGCTTAATACAAGATCAGTCTGAGACTTTAAACGCAGCTGTCCTGCATGAATTTGTGAGTCATAAAATCGAGGTATCATGGGCCAGACCTTCCGCTAGTCGAGCGTTCCACCTATGTCTGCGGCGCTCCGCAGGCTCCAACACCCGCCGAACCGCGCCCCCCGCTGAGAACTCAGC